>GL379915.1:276095-286097 GCA_000143925.2 Caenorhabditis brenneri | reverse complement strand
ATACTGTGAATCCTGTTTTATTTAGATCGTAATGATTTGACAGAACCTTTTTAAATTCACTGTTCCAGCTTTTCCTTATTCAGTTAAGTTCTTGAATCGCATCATTTCACTCGGCATAACGTTTCCTCAAATTTCATCCCATGAAATTCGGAAAATGGGTTACATTACCCAAAAAAGTGTTGTTCACATGTTATTAACGTTTCGAAGAGATTTGAAGTTTATTCATGGTATGAACCAGAGTTTATTCTCGAAATCGCAACCAATAACGTTTACTTGACTCGATCCTTTTTAGTGTTTTGAAAATAAAATGAACTCCATAAGTTTCAAACTTTTCGCGTAAAAGTTTTTAGGTGCTGTAAGCTCCTAGAATCTTCTTGAGATCTTATTTTAGGATGATCTAAGCTAGTACTACATCTATAAAAATGTTCGAAAGTCAGCTTCTTTATTTGAAAACTAAACTCAGCGTTACTAGAAAGTCATGGCCCACCATAATTTGAAAACAGGTTGGATCAGAAATTTTTTTGACTTCAATTGGGTTTCAGGAAATTATCAATACTGCTTTTACGGTCTGAACTTTGAGAATGTTAATAGTTGCTATAAAATCACAGTTCCAGTTACATTTTAATTTCTCGGTAACTAATCACTATCATTGCTCTGATTTGCCCTAATTCTCACCCAATTGCTTTTTTTCTTACAGAACAAGCCGTCTGTCAAAGTAGTGTATTCCTTCTGTTCCAACCGTTCAGTAACTATCTAGCTCTATTCGGCCACTTTGATATTATCAGTTGCACAAAAACTTTTGATTCACCATTTAAAATATTCAATTAATCACAGAAAACACATTGACTTTCAGACCATTTCCAGTACCTACTGTTTCATATTCTGCATGAAAACTTTAATCAATGTGTTTTTTCAATGTCCTCCTCTGTTAGAGACCTTCAGAACACAGAATCTGACGTCATCTATTATTCCAATTTCTCCTCTCATCTGAATCATCCAGTGATTCTTTACGCTTCTCGCTTCCAATTCTTGTTCCAATACCTGTTCACCTTCTAATAATTTCTATCTCTCTTGGAGAATAAGTCGTCTGACTTATCGATTCCGAATTCTTGGTTGTAATCGGAGAAGGTTTAATGATCATTATTACAGCATCGGCAATAGGGTTCCGCATGAAAGTTCAAAGAATGAAGCATTATGAGCTTTTGAAGCATTAAAATGCTTCATTGTGCTTCATTTTCGAGAAGTGAATCTTTTGGTAGTGCTTCAAAAAGCTCACGTTGTTAATTTTCAATGTTGATTTTGTGAAAAATATTTCATTCTCTGCCCTATTTTTGCCGGGAAGGTCATTTTACAGTGTAAATTTTCAAGATTAAAATGAAGCATTTTGAGCTTTTTTGACATTTTGAGCTTTTTGAATTTTGACGCAGGGTCATCGAAATTGAAAATGAAGCAGAGTGAAGCATGACGCCGATTCAGAAAAGATTCAAATGAAGCTGCTTCATTGAAGCTTCACGTGAGCTTTGCTTCATGATTCAGCTTTTTGCGAAACCCTAATCGGCAAACTTTAACTGAAAACTCGCAAATTCCACTGTATATCTCCCGTCCTCGCTCCATTCTGTTTTCTCAATCAAAAGATTGACCAGCGGTTCTCCTGTTCAGTTGGTAGAGAGAAGTCACGACTGGTGTTGCGCAAGCACCACCTTATACTCTACTAAAATGACCAAATGCTGAGAGCAACAATCGATGACGTAACCCCGAAAAGATAATATCATGAGCAGCATTTCTTGGCGGAGAGCCGAGATAAGTGACAAAAAAGCATGATGAGCGGGAATTGAAGCTTTTTTTCATTTGGATTAACTCGAAGTGAAAATACTACTTTTATTGAATCACGTAGACATAAAAAAACTGAATCAAACTTTTGATAAATCAACAAAACACAAAATAGGACTGCTCCTGTGTTGGATTTATCATTCCATATTCTTCGTTCGAATCCATGCGTCTGATTTTATGATTGATGTCATCTGAAGGCTGCCTTTTTGGAGTTGGATCTTTTTACACCATTCGACGCTTCTCTGTGTTGCTGTGCCGACTCCATGATCCGGTTTTTGAAATCCAAATCCATGTGAGCGTGAACGGCCAGTCTGGAAAATAAACAGTTACACTGCTTTCACCCGAAAGTTGTTTACTTTGAAAGACATTCCTCTGTGATGGATCCACTCAAAAGCGTCTGTTATCATTGCGGTTTCTATTTTAGAAGATTTTTCTTTGAAGAATTGAAATAAACGTAACTAAACATTTTTTTGATTCGAAATAATAGAAGAAGAACAGGGCCATGAATCCAGATAGCCGGTGGGGAAGAATGAGGGGAAGAGCCTCCAGAGAGTGTTTATATAGGGCTGTAGCGGAGGGACAAGATGTAGGCGGAGCCTGGAGCACAGGGAACACGAAGACGACAAATCAGAAAGTGAGATAGAGATAATGGAGAGTAGAGGACCATACATATTAATTTCCCAATCCCATTGAAACAAGTAATAAACATTTTGAAACAGGAAAACAATGGGGATTCTGATAAATAAATTCATTTTTCATGGACATCATGAATTGGTTTAAAAACTTTTACTACGTTGGGTTTGCGTTTGCCTTAAGAGCGGTGCTAAATTTCCATAGACAAACTCATTCATTCATGGATCATGACCAATCTATTCGAAACTAGTAAAAAAATCACACAGAAATATTCTCCAACGCTTCAATATCCTCCACAATTCCTCTTGCACGATCCAACAGTTCCTCGCAATTAGCAGTAGCGTCATCCGCTGTCCCAATGAGTCCTTCCTTGTACATCCGAATATAAATGGAAATTCCGAAAAGGGAAAAGTTGGTGGCAAATGAGAAGATTAGCTTGTATTGATTAGAAAGCTGAAATAACGCCTGTTTATCCGGATGTCCATCTAATCTACCTGTTCAAAGGTCATTGGCACCTTCCCATCTTCAAAAAACCCGCAAAAACTTTTGTAATAGTGCTGCAGGTACTCCTTCGTCTTGCTTCTTCTATCTTCCCTACTGAGACTTAATGTCAATACTCGAACAATGTCAAATGCAATACTTCCGATGAAAACCATTTGGAAGTCAATTATAGCTATCAACTCATTATTCTGACTATCCTTCTTCCATAACATATTGGTGACATTCATATCCCCATGGCATATGATTCCGGGGAAGGCTGGAAAATTGGAGAGTCAGGAAAATCTGAACTTCTTTATGGATACCTGATATAGCTCTCTGTTGAGCTTGGTTCTTGTTATGGTAGTCGAAGGACCATTTGATATTTGAGATTCTATCGGTTCCAAAAAAGTCGGGGTCGAGAGGTTCGAAGTTGTGTATTTCGTCGAACTGAAGCACACGTGCATTATCAATTCTGTTAGATCATTTTTATTAATGAAATAGGGTTTTAGAATAGCTATAAGCTAAATCTGTAACTGACTTTTTTTTGAAGTTTCAGTTTTGGTATGGCACTTATGGGAAAATTAGTTTCGAAAAATCAGTGATTCATTTCTAAGATTTTCGAAAAAGAATATGTCGTGAAAACAGGAATCTCTGTTGCAACAAAATGTTGATGGTGTTATTGAAATACCATTTAAATGAGCTATTCGGAAAAAAAATTTTTTTAAGTCTCAGAGCAGATTTCACAGGTTCTTTGATTCAGCCCGATTTTTTCAGTTACAGATTCTGGTGATATATGTGAAGTTTTACAGAAAATATATTGGCCTAGCCATCTTCGTTGCCGTCTGAGTTGAACACAAGGCTGTCAAAACCTGACGGCTTGGCGCGGCCGGCCGGCCGGCCGCGGCTTTTTGACGGCCGCGGCTTTTGACGGCTTTTTCAAAAGCCGCCGGCCGGCCGCGGCTTCCTAAAAGCCGTGAATTTATTTCATTATTGGCAGGTTTGCTTTCCAAACTACAACCTGTGTGAGCAACTCAATCGAAAACATGTTAGTTGGCTTTCATAGTTATTTTCCAATGAGGAAAACGTTAAAATTTTGGTTGGTGACCTAAAAAAATATTTTTTTCTGGGTCATTTTTTTCTTCGGTCGTACTTTGAAAAACCTTTCTTATAGTTTTCTGAAACCAGGGGCCGTATTCGTGAACGTTTTCTCAGAGAAAATTTTTTTTTGGCAAGTCTGGCCATTTTTCGACGAAATTGACCCAGAAAGCGCTGTTATGATGGCTCAAAACATCTCGAACAACTTCTCTGAAACTTAAATGTGGCGGTACGTGCATTTCTAACTCCTTCTGAAATTTCACAAAAACTCTTTACAAAAGCTGCGGCCGGTCGGCCGGCCGCGGCTTTTTGTACTGAGTTGAATTCTCACGGCCGGCCGTTTGACAGCCTTGGTTGAACATTGATCGTGAATGAAAATTTTGTTGGTTGAAAACTTTTTGAAGCAGAATAGATTAAAAAAATTCCAGTTCCAGTATAGAAGTTTATGAGTTTCTAATAAGGTCTGTCAATAAACGTGCTACATAACTTGGTTAATATTTGAGGTATCAAAAAGTTCCCAACTAAGCATAATGCGTCAAATCACAAATCACATTGGAGACAATGTTATAATTAACAAAATTTCAATATCTCGACTAGTAATTAAGATATGAGGATTTAAACAAGTGATATTGTTGTTAGATTTCTAACTGTAGTATCAGAAAGATGCAGAGTTCATAATTTTGGTTGTCATGCTTTGATCAGTAACTAAAATTTTGTTGTTCTCTGTTTCAATAAGTCTATTTTCACAAGTTTCTACGGCAACTTCAATCGAGGATTGATATCGACTGAAAACTATATGTATATGTTTCATGATCACCATGTATAAACTAATCAAGTCCACAAAAATCAGTAGATTTCAAGACTTCGCTTTCACTAAAAACCACAAAACACCCACCATTCTCTTCTGCATCTCCACACCCCATTGCTCCTTTCCATTGGCTCCTTCTTCGAAATCCATCACATAACTCTTATCCTCCCTCTTCATCAAATGACTATGAAATCCTGCAAATGCCTCCATCAATCTCAAAACTTGTTCATGATTCAGTCCAGGTACGTGTTCAACTTCATAGATTTGGTCACTCAGGTTTTCTGCAACAATTCCTCCAGTACCGTCTCCGGAGAGCACGTCTTCAGTGTAGTAGACTTTTGGAAATGGGAAATTGAGGATGGTATTGTGAGGAAAGTGCTTGTAGAATAGGTTTTCTTTCTGGAAAGTTTCCATTTTCGTCTAATTGAATGAAAAAGCTTACCATAGAAAAATATACAAGTTTTTCCTGAAGCTCGTGTTGCCGGTCCTTATCCACTCGCTTCAAAACATTCTTGGATATTATGGGTACCTAAAAATTCTCAAGTTTCCTAGCATCCAAATGTCCAGATGTCCACTCACTTTTATAAATACTGTATCAGGGAGTTCTATATCTATTCCATTGAGCTTCTGAAGATGTGCCACATAAATATCCGACCAGAAGCTTTTGGCATTATCCAGTTTTTCAAAGGTTGTAGACACTTTCTGATTGAAATTCGGGATTTCAGGGAAAGAGCTCTCCAGAAGGCGGAGTGTGTGCTCCAGGCGAGAACTCATCTGAAATTTCTAAAATCCAAAATACACTAAGATGGAATTAGTTGCTAACAACACGCAATGAAGAAATGAATTTGATGAAACACGAAAAAAAAATCCATAAAATCCTGAACAAGTACCGCCTAAAAGACGAAAAAATACACTCTATTTGTTATCAATCTGTAATTTTTGTCTGTCTGAACCGCCCCATTTGGTTGACCTGAACATTATTTTTTAATTTGATAAGAAGAAATTTTGATTGTTTTGTTTTCAATGGAATCAAATGACAAAATGTAGACAACGGTGGAGGTTTTTGATGTGTTCAACAATGAGAAAAAGATGATAAGAACAAGGAAGAGAAGTTATTTTTGAGGCGCAACACCGAGTAATCAATTTAGAGCAAGTTGAGACTAGAAACATATGTAGGATAAGGAACAGGGAATTTCTGTTTCAACTAGAGGTGCTACAGTCTCTTGAGAGTGTTTTACAGTTTCTGAAATAGCAGAAATTCTTGTAAAACTTCAGCTTGTGTTTATTTACAAGATTATTCATCCTCATCAGATATCTACTGGTAGAAGTCTTATTCATTATTCATTAAACAATTTATCGGAAAGAATTCTCATTCGTACTTGTAGCTTCTGATACAATTCCTATCTTGATGATGGCAATTGCAGTGACGGTAATCTTTACTATTAACAATCACCGCTTTCTGTGTGTTTGCATGTGTTTGCCCGTCGCTAGCGCCGTTCCTACTGGGTCGAATTGTTCCAAAGTTTTACATATCAGAGCAGAATTTTACCGCGGTGATGCCCGTCTTTTTCGTTTTTCGTTTGGAGCTCTGCGGAGCCCTGTGCCTAGATAGGGATCACAAAAGACCGGCTTGCGGAAAACGAACTGTGAACTATCTTTACTATTAACAATCACCGCTTTCTGTGTGTTTGCATGTGTTTGCCCGTCGCTAGCGCCGTTCCTACTGGGTCGAATTGTTCCAAAGTTTTACATATCAGAGCAGAATTTTACCGCGGTGATGCCCGTCTTTTTCGTTTTTCGTTTGGAGCTCTGCGGAGCCCTGTGCCTAGATAGGGATCACAAAAGACCGGCTTGCGGAAAACGAACTGTGAACTAACGTGAACTTTCACAGTTAAAATCAACCATCAAAATTGAATTCTCATTTTTCGTCTTATCAGTTCTCATTTTCTTTAGGGAATCATTTTGGGACTGATGTTTTCCCAAGCGAACTCACCCGGCCCGTGAGAAGCAAGAAGATTGCAGCCACGAAGCGGCGGAAATCTTCTTGTAATATAATAAAAGAAAAGTTCTTAAAATTCCAATCATTTCTTACAGCTGTACCTCAATGAAGCAAAAACTGATGTCTTACATTAGGGTTCATGAAACAGAAAAATCACAGTTTCAACTAACTAGTTTAGCCTATATAAAACTGTTACCCTAATAATCTCCTTTTGTAAGAAACTTACATAAACCCTGCAAATCCGTAGGCATCTGACCTGGATTCATCATTGGCGCCATCATCGGAACTAGTCCTGCACCATCATTGGAGCAATTACTATCGATGGCATCATACCTGGCAATAGTGCATTGGGATTCTGGATCGATGGAAAGTTGGTGTACATTCTGTTCAACTGCGTATGATAAAAAATGAAGAAAAACTAAATGAAGAGAGACAGCTAGAAGGATGCCCAATTTTCGCTCCTCGGAATGGGAAATACCAGGATGGTGTGAGTTGCACGTGTAAAAATGGTACTTGAGTAGAATTATTTTAGTGAAAGTGCCCACGACATCTAAGAGAAGAGCCGAGACATGAATGACTGTCCTAGAGGTAATATTGTTGGGACTCTCTGTTTTTTTGAAGGATATCTGGGAGTCGGTCTTTATAAATTACTCATCATTAGACGATTAATAAATTTAATCTTTTAAGATGTTGTATGGAACATTTGAAGCAGGAACATTTATAATAACAGAAAAGTCAGATTATGGGGAGTTCGGGCTGATCTAAGAGAGCTACTGAAGAGAGACTAATAAAAAGAATATTCGATTACCGAATAAAATATATTCAAAACCGTGAAAAATCGGGTCAATTAGTCTCCCTCTCCCGAAGTCTGAAGAGCTCAACAATCGCCTCCCGGTCTCTCTGAATGAACTTGGTAATGGCTTTCAGGCTTCGATACGGACTTCTGAATGTCGGATGCTTCAATTCATTGATGACATTCTGGAAATCACGCCAATGATTGTAAGACATGTCAGCCACATTCTGCATCTCTGGATCCGAAATGGTCGTTGGATCAAGTCTTTCGTTGTCGAAGAATGTACGCCATTCAGCACACACCATCAGGAGTTGGCGGGACATGTTCTGGAAAATTCTGAGATTGAGTTCTAGGATCACAACAGAAAATGTAGTACCATGCACGCCTCATCAAGCATTGTTGGGCATTTCATGGAGCGTTTGAGATCCGGAAACACCATATCGTACTTCTTGATCTCATGGAGAATGGATTCAGGAGTGCCCTCGCATGCAACGAACTTGGTTGGATCAGAAGGATCAATTTTTCTCTGAAAATTTCTACTGAACACTTACTGGAAACTGTTCAACTTACATGACCGATTCCAGCGACGAATCGATTGTAGTCATGTCTCCAGGTGGGTCCTGAGACTAAGAAACTGGAGATGTAGTGGTGGAAACGGAGGAGATATTCTTCGAGAGTTTTCCAAACCATTTTCTGAGAATATGAGAAGAAAGTGGGCTCTCGTTCTCTTATATATGGAGACCACTAATTTGTTTTTCGGTGTCACCCCCGGGAATGGCACGGGTAACTTAGATGAAAAACAAGGGATAATTGGTTAAGTGCTTGAGGAGGGGTACTGTATCTTGTTTTGCCGGAGACAGTGGGCGGGAATCAAAAAGCTATACTTTTGGATGTTTTGGGAATGAACGAAAAGTATCTGACGAAACAAAAGTGGTTGAGACTATAAAAATGTGAATTAATCAGATGGAACCGCAAAATATATGCGACCCATAAAAAGTCTAATAACCATATTGACACTATTAGTTATGGAAATGCTCATTGCTATCTAAGTTTATCGAAACCGGAAGAAAACTTTTGTGTTTCTATTTGGTAAGATGTGATTGTTGTAACACTGATTTTCACTAAATCTAGATGAGTTCAAGGTTTATTATTATCTTCTTACTGTGTTCACTGCCAACCATGACGAGTTGAAAAAAAGAACTGGCAGAGAAGTTTCATAGTTTCTGCAAGGATTTTTTTTTCGAGAAAAAGTTTTAATTGGGCAGTTACACAAGCATCTTTTTGAAACCAAAATCCAGCTGGAATTTTTTGACCTGGAGTGTTCACAGAAAATGTATGTTTCAGAATGTTTTTATTTGCCGAAGAGCTCATATTGGTCAATAGTACAATAAGAAATTTGTAACAAATAAAAAAGTATTGACAGTCAGAAGTGCTTGGCAAGTTGTATCTATTTTAAAGCTATCATGAACTGTGTTTGCCTTTTACATTCTTTCAATTCTGTTGGTGATAATATTTTCTGGAAATTCAAGAACAAAAAAAACTGATTCACATGCTCTATTTTCGAAGTTTAGTTTTTTTGCTAGTTGCTATCTTTTTAGTTTTTGTTCAACATGGAACATTTTTTTTTAGGAAAAATCATTCAATGTAGTTATGCACTCGAGGAAAACAATTTATCTGAACTCTAGAAAAAAAAACTTATGTTTCAATGGCCCTAGTTATAACTAAACATTTTTCTAGCTTTGATCGGTGATCAACGATTATGGTTCATTCTTGTGAATCAAATCATTTTTCAAAACCAGTTTTTGTGCAGGAGGAGGGACATTTACTTATAACGCCCCGGGTTTCCGATTAGATCGTTACTATTTTTGAAATTTTTTCCGTTTCAAAACTATCTATTGTGAATACGGCGGTGTTTGGGGTTGGGGACACGGTGGCTGAGGGTTCCGGAGTCTGTTTTTAACGCACAACTCTCCAGTCGGATGTTTTTCTTTGCATGAGTTCAGGAGTTTTTTTTTTGAACAAAAAAAAAAAACGACTATTAATCCCTTCAAATTAACTTTTAGGATTAACTGTACGGTTTTTTGTTTCTACCCACCACAAGAAACTAAAAGCCATTTAGGGAGCTACGTCCCGGTTGGATAACGACCATCCATTTCAACACGGACTGTGGCTCGGCTACGCGGCTCACGTTTTGGTCAGACCCTCGGGCAGGACTTGCTGGCCCATTCACTGTTTGTGAGGAGGGACTCTTCGTGATGCGATCCCAGCTGTGTACTGCTTTGCTTCCGCTGTTTGCTGCTGCTGTAATCTTGACGCCTTGTGTCGCCTCATAAGTGACTATTGTGTATCGTCGACAGCTTTTAT
>GL379915.1:264802-276085 GCA_000143925.2 Caenorhabditis brenneri | reverse complement strand
CCTCCATAGTTAAGGAAAGAGGGTCGTTCGTTTCCTCTCGATTTCTTGTCTTAACATGGAGGGTGGCCGCCTAAATGCAAACGTTGACGGCCACGGCCACCGTGTCCCTAACCCCAAACACCGCCGTATTCACAATACCAAACTGTTTTTCCTGACTTACATTCAATTCAGTTGAAGATAGTTGTTCTGTAAATTCAAAACAATAAATTCAAAATTTTCTGTTCCATATTCACAGTTTAGCTTTGTTTTGCTGTTTGTTATTGTTTGTTATTGAATTCTTTGTTTTGATGTATGACCATCTCGATTGGAAGTTTTCTCGTTTGAGTCATTCGTCAGAGTGTTTTACAATATAGTTTTGTGCCGAAAAGCAAATATTCACAGATCTTGCTGTCCTAATTAGATGAGATAGCTGTTTTTCTTTTTTCCGGCACTATAACATTTTTTTCCGTTTCAAAACTATCTGAAACTCTTACTTTCTGCTCGGCTCACATAAAGCAGAGCTACTCCCGTTAAGATGGATTCGATTCCGGCTCCAACTTGCCACTGGACACCGTAGAAAACAACCTGAAGAGACAAAGCTAGAGATATTCAATGGACTGCCAATCCTTTACTACAAAAACAAACCATAAGTACGGGGTATCAAGTTTATTAAACTCCAAATAATGTTATACACCAAATAATACAATAATTAAAGTTCGTATCTGCATAAAGGCAACTGCTATCGATGATGTAGCGGATCACAATCGTCTCCGATATGGCCATGGCCATCTTGTGGAAACTTTTCCGCGAATAGTGGTTTGATCCAACATGATAGCCATTAACTTCGTAAAGTGTTCAGTTTCCGAGTTGTTCTGGCTGGTATGCTGTATTTCAGCAAGTTCTAGACGGGCACCATACTTTTTACTGAAAGAAAAATGCTGCTTCTCGATTGTGACATTTCAAAATAGCAACGCCTTACCATTTTTTACGGTAGTTTCTATAATTAAAATTCAGAAAAATCAGAAATGAACAGCTCCAAAATCCATAGAAGCAGATGAAAAATAATCACTTCACATTTGTATACATTTGTGTTGGAGAGGGAATGAATCAAGCGCCGTTTTCCTCTTTGCACAGCCGTAGAGATAGGAAATTGTGAAATAGACGATAGGGAGAGTAAGTCGAGAATAAAAAATGAGAGCCAATGGAACTAAAAGAGGTTTTGAGAAAAATTTCATCTGGCGGAGAATTGACCGATATGGTTATTGCACAAACGCAGAGAGAACAAGTGAGCATAGTGCAGAAACCTCTAAATATTAGAAGAGCTGAGGAGAATCTAAGAGGGAATGATTGTTGTTTCTTGTTTTTTCGTTTGGAAGCTCTGAAACATTGCTAATATTGGTACGGAGAACAATTAACGACTAGAAGTCATTATTTTTTGTTGAGTTAAAAAAAACAGTTTTTTATTCACTGTTTCATTATGCAGTCATCAAGATTCAGTAGAACTAAAGCTATTGATATCAAAATCCGAACATACAATTGTTGATTCATGCTGGTGATAGAAAAGCTCTGAATGTGGTGTTCAATAATGTATTTCAGATCGTACTGTTTCGGGTTCTTATTGTATTTCAGAGGATGTTTTTGAAGATAATGCGGAAGCTGCAGATTTTCTTTGCAAGAACGTTTCACGATAACTCCGATAGTCGTGATAAGACTCCTTCTTCTAAAAAAGTTCATAAACCACCCTCGAAAAATAAAAACCATCCTGACTTGCTGGATTTTTAATGAGGAATTTGCGAAATTTGTCAACTGCAATCGAAGTTTCGGAAAACAATTCTGGGACGTTATAAAATAGTTGCAAAATCTTTCATTCTAGTTTGGTAATTGAGAGTAGCAAATGCCTCACATCGGAGTTCTATTCTACAGGTACCCTTGCATGATTCAGTTTCAGATTTGATCAGTATTGAAACTAGAATTTTATAATTATTGAAAGTTGTTTGTATTCATGTCTTGAGTCTAGTTCTTTGTCATATTAGTTTTGAAAATACCGGTTTCTCATTGATGAGCTCATTAGTCAAAACTAAAAAATTTGAATTCACAACATACAACAAACAGCAATTGAAAAAAGTTTCCTGCTCTGGAAATACTCAATTTGTGCATTCGAATATTCGAGAAAGACTGATTTTTTTCTATTTTGAAATGACTTTAAAATAAATTCTGCTTTACATAGTTTATGAGACGGCAGGGGATTCAGAAAATGTTGCTAGGACTTCGTGACTAGTATTTTTATTTCACAACGTTACATATGTGTCGTACCCAGTGTGACTCAATAATTTTTTCTGGGAAATATTGTATCTGAAACATTTTTTTTACTGTTCCAGCAATGTATTTTTAAGACTAAACTGAAAGTTGCATCATTGTACAAACGATACTTAACTTTAGGCAATTTAATTTAGTTGTATCTAATAATTGTTGCGTGGAGTTGAAGCTGAAATTCTTAGGATCCGAGAAACGACTGTGCCAGGAGAGTAGCCTGAGCAAAGTTGAATTCCATATACAAAATTATGAAGAATTGTTATTCGTAGAACTGATGGGTAAGAGTTTTCCTGTGATCTACGCGCATTTCTTATCGAAGGCTCCTATTACAACCGGTTCTTCTGGAGGTTCATTTTTGCAAGTCTCATTGGTCGCGAATGTTTCAGAAAAGAATAAAGTTTCCGTGAAGTCACACGGACGGTCTGGAAGTGAAGCAGAAATCCCGGTTTCTAAATCAAAGTTTCTAGGAAAATGTTCTGTAATATCTATTTCAACCACGTTATCACTTCTATATTTTTCTGTTCCTGATATTTGTAATATAATCTAGCGTCATCTATCATTCCAATTACTCATTTGAATGAATCCAGATTCTCATTGGAAGCTCTGATCACAACTGTTCGCTTTGGCGACATACTAATTCTCGAATCAGGTGTGGTCAGTCATCGATGTCCCTGGAGAATTTGGCTCTGTCTGCTTTTAAAGGTACCATGACAAAATAGAGGTACCATGACAAAATGGAGGTACGAGGTCAAAATGGAGGTACCATGGATAAAATAGAGGTACCAAGTCAAATGTGGTTAAAATGGAGGTACCATGAATAAAATGGAGGTACCATTGATAAAATGGAGGTACAATGGTCAAAATGGAGGTACCATGACTGAAATAAAGATAGGATAAAATCATCAAGATACAATTACTCCAACGGTTGTTCTGGCAGGAAGTAACATTCTATGAGCCTTGAGGGTTTGCTTCTTAACGTTTCCCAGGCGCGAAGGATTTTTCTGTTTTTTTATCCGCTATTTTTTTTATTCAATTGATGTTCCGTACATATATTAGTCACTACAAAAATTCGAAAAAAAAGAGCCACCCATCACTTTTTTAAAAAGTTTTGTCTCGGGTGGTTTTTTATCACCTTAGGTTCTGCTTGTAAGAAAATTGTTGTACTTGTACAATGATTGGTCTTTACTTTTAATAATGTTCTTCTCAGTGATTCATTATTTCTCATTAGTATCAAGATGAAAATAAAGTTTCCGCAAATTTGGGTTTTTTGTAGTGGGGCAGTTTTATGAATTTAGTTTTTTCCCTAATAGTTGCCTACCAGCTTGGCATAACCACCGCCAAAATCTCATCAGTGTTAGTCGACTGCTTCAAAGTAAGTTATGAGAGTCTTGGTTCGAGCTTGTTTTTCGGGAAAAAATTTTCTCAATTTTTTTCCTCAAAATACTCATATGAGCTTGTGTACTACGTCTTCGGAAGATCATGACCCGATATTCACTCTCCGCCGATATTCTAATTTTATACCTCCCAACTGTTCAGAATTCTTCAATTGAGGTGCCAGAAAAAAAAGTGTGTATTGTTTGCACACGAAGGAGGAACGAATAGTGTCAACAGAACTTTTAACAAAAAATTGGATTTTAACGATTTCAAGTTTTTGGTCGAAATTTCAATTCATTTTCGAATGTTCTCCAATAGGAGAAACATTGTATATCTGGTCAAGAATTTTTCGATGGGCGATACACATGCCCACATAGGTAATTTTAAAATAAAAATCGAGAAAAATTTAATGAGAGATCAAAGGGTGTTTTTTAGAAGGACTTTTTGAGGTGATTTATGTATTGGAAGTGTTCATGGCTGGGAAGAAAGTTTCTGTGCGTTTTTGAAAATTATATTGGGATTAGAAATCAAACGTGTTATTTTTTTATCCGCAACTGTCTGGCTTCTTTTTTGCCAAACTATGCCTTCCCTCTGAAACGCAGCAAGTTCTTAACCCAAATAGGCTCGCTGTTGGGTGGCTTATTGGAGCCGCTCATTATTGGAAATTTTCGTCTATAGACAAGACTATCAACACCAACTACTACTGGTACCAAATAATGAAAGTGAAACTAAATATCACTTGTAGAAGCATCGGATTCTTTACCTCCTGGAAAATGCCCGTCCACATACAACCAGAAATACCAAATCCTTTCTCGCCTGATCCGACTGAATGTCTTCAGTTCTTTATTCGACTTGGTACCTCTATTTTATCCATGGTACCTCCATTTTGACCTCGTACCTCCATTTTGTCATGGTACCTCTATTTTGTCATGGTACCTTTAAAAGCAGACAGAGCCGAGAATTTTAGTTATTTTTCTTCGATTTCATAAACATAACAAATGTTCTTACTCTTTATTTAGCCGGTAGCACAAAATTTTTTGTTATCAATCACTTCATTTTTAGTAAAACTGCTCTCTGTACGTTTGATGGTTTTTCAGCTTTCGGAGGCTCCTTTGTATGAAATTTTAGATGAAACTACCTATTTTTTCTGTTTTAAAATCTTTTTGAAATTGCTTCACCGAAATTCCTACATTTTTTCTTTGATTATAATTTCACCAGATGAAAAAATTCAAGACCACTCTGAAAATTTTTAAAACCTACTAAAAGAAATGAATATTTTGTAATACATTTCAAATAGTACTTCTACTTTTGTCCCCCCCATTACCTATACATATCCCTTCCTTCCGTTTCTTCTCATTATTCTTTATTCTATTATTCCAATTTCCGATTCTTCTTCTGCCCATCTCCTTCCCCTCATTTATTCCTCACACCTCATTCATTTTGGATGCGTTGCGAAGCAATTTCTGGTGACAGAAATGAAATGAGATGACGTTTTAAAGATCAACTGGTTTAGGAGAAATGATACAGTTAGATAGGATAGAGAGATGGAAAACAAATTAAATCAGAAAGTGATAGGGATGGATAGTTTAAGATATTCAAGGGAAAAGAGAGGAAGGAGATTGATTTGAGTGGCATTTGTCTTTTTTTTTTTTGTTAAGATGTTCTGGGGTGAACTTTTATGTTGTTCGAATTCCCTTGATTTGTTCAAAAGAGTTATTACTGTTGCATGTTCTAGTTGAATCCTAGTCACATCTGTAGAATGTGGTGTTGCTTTGTCTGCATTTTTAATCAAAGCTTCTGAAAAAGGACCGTGAGTCTCCACATTTTTTAAATTCCAGATTCAATTTTTGTGATTACCAAAGAGAAAAAATGCTACATCAATTACAAAAACATCCGATTGAGTTTTTGCATCAATAATTTTGGTTCACTTGATTAGAGAAAAAAACACAGTTTCGTGAATCGCTCTTTTTTTCTGAAATAAAAAATGATAGCGATTTTCCAACCTCTAGCATTTTTGTGAACATTCAGCTACATTATTACTTTCAGTTACCACTGCCAATTGTTGACCCCAAAATCGTTGAACCATTGGAACCTTATTAGCTCTAACTGAGGGTGGCACTGATAATAAGAACTGATACAGTACGCAGCCAAACTATTTTGAAGGCGCATGGACTTTCGCGGGATAGTCTCGTCACGAATCGCCACTCCAGCAGTGGTGGTGGTCACTTTTTGTCACGAGACCAAGCTCATGCGCCATTGGTAAAGTTTTGCTGTACCTTTATGTTATATGAAATGAAAACTGAAAAGCAATGTGCTGGTCAATACGAAATTGACCTTTTTCAGTGAGAAAGCACATGACTTCTCGATTTCTTATACTGCCAGTTCTTATCCGTGGTACCACTCTTACTGATTTTCATTCGAACTACTAATCATACACAAATAGCTGTAAATCTCAACAAGTAGTTTAAGCTTATCAAAAAACAGCAAACTTTGAAAAGAAACTTATTCATTCTGATCATATTGTTTAGGCGAACTAATCAATAAGAAACACTTTTTTTGATGGACCGATACTATAAAGTGGTGTTGAAATGCTTTTTTTTGTTATAGTTGTTTTTTGAAAACAACAGAATAAGAGCTGATATAGACTAATAGCTTGAGCATGTCGAGAAAATGGAAGCATTCGGAACTGATTAGTTAAAGTAAGAAAAGTTTACAGTGTTTTTGTATAACTGTGGAAGAAGCGCGATAGCACTCCTTTTTGAATTATCAATACTTTATAAAATTGTTGAAACACATAATTTTTCTCTTGAATCCGAATAGAATTTTTGAATTTTGATACCGATACTTGTTCAATCCTTCAAGCTACTTTGAATTTCAACCAATAAATTGAAAATGAGAGGAAACAGATAATGTTCTAGACTTTTCACTGTAGATAATAAAAATAAACTTGTGAAATTAGATCGAACATCATTTCCTTTGCAGTTTCCCCCGTTTCAGAGCCTTCATGAAACAGTAAGAGTTCTAGAAACCTTCAGTTGGTATTCCGCAGAGTGTAATAGCGATAAGTTTTTTTTAGTCTTCAGTGGTTTGAAACAATAATCAATGGATATTTCAAAATTCACAGTTTCATCAATCCGATGAAACATAATACAAAAGTTACTTTGATTGTTAAGAACTTAATGTTGTCTGGATTATATTTTCTATAAATTGTTGGTCCAAAAGTAAATGTACCTGTGAGAGGATCCTTAAAATTCTAGCCTTAACTGGAACCAGAGAGTCTGGCAATCTTCGGTGGCAGGTTCATATCTCCAGGTGAATATTTTCGGTCTCTCAAATTTCAGTGATGGCTAGAGTATTGAGCGTTCACCCATAGATACATCTACTTTCATACTAACCCTTCATAGAAAGGTCCAAGCACACATTTGAAGAAAAATACTTTGTCGGCTGATACTTTGATAAAACAAGAGAGTCCACTGCTAATACGTTTACAAAAAAGGTTACAGTTTCATTAACAAGGTGAAACACTTTCGAAATTTTTCTACGGCGATACAGTAGGAGGTTGCTGCTCGTAGTGATCGATAGTAATTCTTCAAAAAATGCGAATTAATTATTAAAAAAAAGTTTTCCTTAAGAAGTGACAGTTTTATCAAGTGGGTAAAAACATTTTTGAAGTTGTTCTTTGGTAGTCTGTTTGCTAATTTATGATGCTGAATGTTAATAACCAAGGATCCCGAATTTTACTTCCGCTGTTTCTAAACTTTGTGATATGGTACCATTTTTAGTGTCACTACTGCAATGTCTCTTTCGTTCTTTTTTCGAAATTCCCAAATTTATTTTTCTCATTTTTCATTTCCATTCCCCTTTCCCTTTTCCCTCATAATCCCATTACAACCTTTTCCACAGCTTTCCCCTCTAATAAAACCGAATTCCCCTCTAATCTGGCTAATAAGTTATAAAAGTTCAAATCCAATTGAATACCGTTCCTCCTCTCACTTTCTGGCACCGTTCCAAAAGCCTTCCTCTCCTCCATTCCTCCTTTATTCCTCCTCCTCCTCCATGCTTCTTCTTCTCTTTTTCATTTCTTTTCTTGTATATATATGCGTGCCGCAATCGGGATTAGCTGACCGGTCTATGAAGAAGAAGAAGACCATATGAGGAATGAATATATCCGACGGAAAACAGTCAGTTTTCTCGGGGGGAGGGTTCTTTGTATTATATACCTACATATAGCCACCCCCGTTCTAAGGTAGATTCTTGGCCTGGAAGGATTGAGGAATGTTGTGGTTTTGTCAAGAATTTTTGTGGTTCTAGCGTTTTCTGACTGGAAAGTTTCATTTTTTTGGAGCTTGTTTTGATCAAAAATATTCATCCTCTAATCCCTAAAATCACTATTTCAAAACAGTGATATTTTGTTATATCCAATTCTATTTTGTTCCAGTATCGTTATTTTTCTTATTTCCCCTAGTATTCCCTAAAAACCACTCATCGTAAAACTGTAAAATTAGTCGTTTTCTTTCCCTTTTCTTCCCTCTCAAAAAGACACACGCAATTTGTTTTATTTTACGGTTCGTAAAACTCCCGCCCCTTCCTTTTGCTTTCTTACTTTTGAAATAGGAGGTTTTCCTTTTGTTTTTCGGAAATTGCTATGGGATAAATACACGGACGACTATCAATTGAACATATTTTGCGATGATATGCGTAACTCGAAACAGAATTTTTGAATTTCAAAAATACCAGTACTTTTCGTTAAGAACCTTGTTTCTTTTTCTGTCAGAAGCGGTCTTCTTTTTCAACTGCCAAAATTCTCAAAATGTATCGGCAAATAATTTTATAGCTAACCACTTTTCCCATAATTTTAATGATAACCAAATTATGCTTTTCTGAATATACAGTTCTGGGTCGGCCTCTTTTACAAAATTTTCTGTCATCAACTGTTTCAGTAGTTTGACAAGTGGCAGAGTTTAGATTTTCCAAGTAATGGTAACGCGTTTTGTCCATGCACACCAACATATGAAATGTTCTGTGTCTGATGACATTAACATTCAATATCATCTTCTCCAACTTACTAGAATTTGAGTTTGCTGTTTTTCTGATGCAACTCTGAGACACTTTTTTTTCCTCAATTTACAGTTGGCTCAATTACTTATTCGAAAACATTCACAACCAGTGATAGTTCTCTTACCTCCTTCTAGAAACAGTGAACTTTGAATTGTCAGTTTCCTTGTATTTCCACCAAGCGCTAAGAATATCGGACTAATCCGTTGTTTGGGTTTGCATGGTACTACTGTTTCATAACTTGCAAATAAAATATATGAAATTCCAAACACCCAATGAATCTTTCAAAAACATTCCTTCCATGATTCAGAACGATTGATATATCAAAATTTCCGATGGTTTTGCATTGGGATCACTGTTCAATCAAATTTGAATTGATACGGTTTCTAGTTCTTTGGAAACTTTCATTAAAAATTAGGTCTAATGATTCTTGAATGCTTCTATTTCAGTTTCCTTTGTAAGCACAAAATTGTAGAGTCTGTAACTATTGTTCCAAAAAACCAAACCTTCTGTCTGCATACATGGTGCTTTGAAAGCATTTTATTTACTAGAAAATGCTTAGAACAAGAGGTTTTAAAAATGTAACGAAACATACAATTTTAAATAATAAAATCTGAAAATCCACGTCTAAAGTTTTGGTTTTTCTATTGAAATCTAGGAAGTTGTAACGCTTATATGCTTTTTTATAATTTATTCCAATCGGATCAATACTGAAAAGAGTTACATAACTTTCCAAACCACTTGAAACGGAGAAACATATATTCTGATGGGAATATGATTTCTGAATGTTTCATAATCTTCGTATTACATTGAGAACATTTCATTTTGTGTTACAGAGTACTTTTGATGTTCTGCTTCTTTTTTTTCTGTTTCATGATTTTTCTTTCCTGTCAATTCTAGTTAATGAAGCTCCGGGGGTTAAAATACTAATGAATTCCAAATTTCTCGTTGGAAACTGTTTCAGCCGAGCTAATGATTTAAAAACTAGAACTCACGGTTTCAGATAATTGCTATAAATTAGAGCAACTCTTCCTTGCTATTCCATCTTAGGCAAGTATTCAAATATAAATGCTTATCAGTCTTTTCGAAACACATCGGACTGCGAGAGTAATAAATAACGCATTTTATTAGGTTCCAACGTCTTATTACTTTTCTAGAGTATACAAAAAATTCAGGTGTTAATAACAGAAAAATGAATTCTGACAATTTTCCCTTGCTTTCTCCAAAATTTCTTCCCCCTCGATTCTTCTTAATTCAAATCGTATATTACATAAGAAGTGTCGAGATCCCTATCTACTCCCCTTTCCCTCTCAAAAAAACCAGGGGATTCTTGATCGAAAAGCGCATCGAAAGCCCCAAAATAGCATAGGATATGAAGAGATTCAGACAGAAAAAGTAAAAAAGAAGATTCGCACTTTTTTGCCTCTTATCGGAGAGAAAGGAGGAGAAAAAAAGGGAAAATGGCGAGACACAACAACGAAAGTGACAGATATTAACTAGTGATTGTTCGCTTTGGCAAATGAAATTTCTCTCTTTTTTAGATTTTAAGTTTTGGATAAGGATCTCTAGAAAAAAGGGAGAATTTGGGTGGGGACAGGTAATGAAGGGAGACCTTGGTTAGTTGTTCATTTCATTCGAAACATGAGATTCTAGAAACATTTTTAGTGGTTGAATACCTGATGAACTTTGAATGGAGTTTTTACGAAAAATTCTGTTACAAGTAATTCTTAACTTCAGGTTATTTTATAGTTTTTTTATTCACGTTGTTGCCATTGGTTCGAACACTTGTGCTGTCAACTCAAGAATAATACCGATTTCTGACCATATCTACCAAATGGTAAAGTAGGATTTTTTGTTGCAAAGTTCCGTATTATTTCATTCGAACTTAGGTTTTTACCAAAATCTCACTGTTGCAACTACATTCCATCCTGAAGTTATTATATATCCTTTAGTTCGCGTTCCTCATTTCGATTCAAATTAATGCTCTAGACCGAATTCTAACCGCATCTACCAAACGGTCGAATTGGAATGCTTGCCACAATTTTTTTACGGCTTCATATAGTTTTCTTAATTATATTGTTTATTTTATCAACGATCGTTTAATATGATTATATTGGGAATTTACGTTTTCTTCAATTTGGCAATTTTAATTTCCTTCTTTTTGCGGATCAATAGAAGTTTCCATTTGTTTGTTATTGATCTCCTACATTATGCTCGGAAATATAACAGTCTCCTCCAAAAATCTGTTCCAAAAACTCCCCCCCCCCCCTCTTACTCCTAAAAAACTTTCGCTGCTTCATTCTCATCTTCAAACAGCACTCGAGTACTTCATACGTATTGTGACTAACACTCACATTTCCAAATCCCGTAATGTAGTACCGGCCAACTTCTTCTTTTCCTGCAAAAGAATATATACAAGAATTAGATAGATGAGAATGTTTGTTCTTTTCCATGCAATTGGCTTTACGAGTCCCACTTTTTTTCATCGGTTCTGTGATTTCAAGTAGTCGGTTGGAGAACAAAATGGAGAGGACAATAGCCAAATTATGGCATTTTTTTTTC
>GL379915.1:235095-264646 GCA_000143925.2 Caenorhabditis brenneri | reverse complement strand
AAATATTTTTTAGTGGAAAGATACCATCTTCAGAATTCAAGTGATGAGGTCACAATCGGCGGATTTTCTGCGGACAAGAGGAGAATCAACGATGACTAGAAAACAAAATCTGATTCTTTCCTTAACTCTGGAGGGTGGCCGCCTAAATGCAAACGCTGACGGCCACGGCCACCTAGTCCCCAACCCCAAGCACCGCCGTATTCACAATATACCCATAATATATTTTTGGTGAATGAGATTTGGTTAGTTGTTCATTCAATTAGAATCCTGAATTTCTTGAATTTTTCGCCTGAACACCTTCCGAGAACGAAGCTCCCATAATTTTCCAAGATGCTCTATGGAATTTGATTAGTATGGGATTCCATCCGAAGTTTCTGTTTCAAGTTTATCCTATTTCGAGGTACTTTTACAGCTATTAATTCGAATCTTGGTACGTGCGAATAAGCTTATTAAGTTATTTTTAGTTATCCTATAGGTCAAACTCAAACTATATCTAGCAAATGATCAATTTGGATTTCCGTCAAATTCGTTCACGATTTCATATAACTTTTGAATTTTCTTGCTTACCACGCTCAAGATTATAGAGAGAGAGAGACTTAAAAAATTGAGTTCCAAATGAAAAGAGACATTGGTTACTTGTTCATTCAATTAGAAACATGGAAATCTAAAATTCTTTTAGTGGTTAATTACCTGATTTTGAATGGAGCTTCTATCAAAACTTCTTGTTACAATTACATTTTATAAGTGTTACTTTTTCTTTTTACATCATTATATCCTTTTATTTTTTTTTTGAAAACCAATAGTATTCATCCCAAATCACCAAATTCTAACCATACCTATCAAAAAAAACAATGGATTTTCCGTCACAATTTGAAAAAAATGCAGTTTCAAAGAATTTTCAATTTCCTTGTAAAATTTGCCCTAGATTAGGTTCCTAACTGCAAATGAATACATGAAATACCACATGATTTTCTTGAAAACGTTCGGTTCCAAATAATGGATAACATGGTTATTTGTCCATTTAACTGGAAGCTGGTTTACTGACTGATTTTTAATGGAGTTTCTACCAATTTTTTCCGTTCCAAGTGCGCTATAACAGTGCTCATGATTTGTGATCTGTAGTTGAGGATGAGTACTTGTGGAATGTTCAATTTGGCAATTTTAATTTCCAACTATTGCGGTTCAATAGAAGTTTCAATTTGTTTGTTATTGCTCTCCTACATTATGCTCGGTACTATAACAATCTCCTCCAAAAATCTGTTCCAAAACCTCCCCCCCCCCCCTCATACTCCAAAAAAACTTTCGCTGCTTCTTTCTCATCTTCATATAAGTCTCGTGTCCTTCGTTCGTATTGTAACAAACACTCACATTTCGAAATTCCCGTTAATTTGTACCGCCCATCTTCTTCTTTTTCTTACCAAAAGAATATATACAAACGACTAGATATATGAGAATGTTTGTACATTTCCATACTATTTGGTTTTCGTTTTCACCACTTTTTTTCTCGTTTCTGTACTTTCAAGTAGTCGTTTGGAGAGAAGAAGGAGGGGAGAGGAAGGCTAATATGGGATTTTTTTTTCTTGGAGGATGATAGTTTTTTTATTTGTAAGCTGTAAGATCACTATTGTGACTAGGTTTTAGTGAAAACCACTGTTTCCATAGGTCTAGTTGAAACTGGAAATATATTTTTCGAAATCTTTTCAATAATTCGAACACTGTTTCAAAATGTAGTTTTTAACCAACGAGCAACTATAGGTCAGTCTGTTGATGGCTAGAAATTAAGAACCAACCGTGAATCAGCATCAGAAATTTCGAAAATTGCTCACAACACAGCAATTTTCCGTTTCAAAACTATATGCTAAACTGTTCTTTTTGGCTTACATTCAATTCTATTCAAAACAATTTTTTTAAAGCAGCAAAAAAAAATCTGAATAATTTCCAGTTTCATCTTCAAAGTTTAGTTTCATTTTGCTAGTTGTTATTGTTTCTGCCTGTGTTTAAAGTACCAGAGTTATAAGAAAAGACTATACTGTTTCTGAATATTATGAAAAATAAGGCGATTCATTCAATGTAGTTATTCTAAAAAACGCAGCTTCAATTGAGTTCTAGAAATAATTCCTGTTATGATATCCCTAGTTGTAACTTATTTAGCACCCGTTCGTTTCGGTACATTGACGAAATCACCCGCTTTTTTCCCCGTTCGTTCCCCGTCCTCCGTTCAGCGTCCTAAGGCTACAGTTTGGGGAGCATTATATTCCTTTTCGATATTTCCGTTTCAAAGCTATCTGAAGCTGTCTTTGTCTGGTTAACAACCAGTATTGTTGAACTTTTTTCTGAAAATTGCAGAACAAAAAAGTCTGAATTTTATATTCCAAAGTCAAGATTTAACTTTGTTTTACTACTTGTTGTTGTGGCAATTCTTACCGGACGTGTGAAAATCTATACTGTTTCTTAACGCTGGGAAAAAGGGAAATGTTTTATTCAATGCGATCACTCTTTTGAAAACAACTTTTCATCTGAATTCTTATCAAGTGACCAGACAAATGCACCTTAGCCAGGTTGTGTACCTGTCAAACTTTTTGCAGAAAATTATGTTTCAAGAAGTAGTTTTGTATCGAAGAGCAAATTTCACAAGTGATAAATCGGGTTTTGGTCCATATTGCTTTTCATCAACTTTTACCGAAAAACTCGAGTTTTTTTGTTTCACAGCTATTTGAAGTTTTTGCTTTTTTTTTGCTTACAGTATACAGTCGTCTGACCGAATCAGAATTGTCATTTTTTGACTTCGGCTGCCCAATCCTCAGATCATTTGATAGAAAGTTACTACCTCATCCTCAGATGTTGGAAAATCAAGGCCTCAATGTAACAAATGCTCGGCTCTGATCAGTATTAGCTTTCATTGAACATGCAATTCAATTCGCCGTTTTAGTGAACTTTAGAAAAAAACTTCTTGTTTCGTGTTTGAAATTAATTTCTATTTTTCCAGCCAGGTGCTGTTTATCCAGTACCTATCTATACCTGTTTTTCGGTACAGAAGATATGAAAAAAAAAACACTGTTTCGAATTGTTATGATAAGCTCGGAAACTTGTTCAATTTGGTTCTTCCACATGGTCTTTTTCATTGAATTCGTTTTCTCATCAATTTTCGGATAAAAAATCGCTGAAGATTTTATTTATTCAACCATTTGTGCACAGTAACTTTCCTATTTGATTTACATGATAAATCATAGTAATCTGAAACCGCAACATTCATGTGGAAAAATTGAGACTATGAACTTTCTTGCCGAATAACAAAACGACCGGAAGTTTCGTATTTTTAGATTTATACGTTTTTCATCTCTAACATCTTCACGCATTTTCTGAAAATTAATCAGGACAAACTGAAAATCATACGTGGGTTGGAGTTATAGAGGGTTGTTAATTACTAGATCGCCATGTTTCAATAAAATTAAAGAATTAGTTGAATCAAAAATCACTTTGGTTCAGTCTTCTGAATTCGAAATGCTCAAAGTCACTATTATTGGTTCCTTGTAGTTTAGCGTCTGTTCATTTCATTTTTTCTGCCACCCAAAATTTCTTAAAAATATTCTGTTTCAGTTTGTTTTGAATTTCTCTGTAGCAAGCTACTGTCACCGAGGTCACCGTTTCGTATACTACTGGGATCCTGTTATATTTAGATCATAATGGTTTAAAAGAACTTATGAATTTTCAACTTCACTGTTCCAGCTTTTCCTAATTCGGCTAAGTTTTTGAATCACATCATTACTCTCGGCGTAACGTTTTCTCGAATTTTTTTTCATTAGTTCGGAAAATGGGTTACTTTATCCAAAAAGATGTTGTGTTTTCACATATTATTAATGTTTCGAAAAGTTTTGAAGTTCATTCATGGTATGAAGCAGTGTTAGATCTGAGTTTTTTCGATAATGATAATTAAAACCAACAGTGCTTCCTTGATTCAAAAAGGGTTCTGAAAATATACTGATTTATAAAAGTTTCTAAATGTTCACATAAGTGTTGCTAGGTGCTAATCGAGTTGCACGTATTGGATGCAGAGAGATTTTATTCTAGGGAAGTTCTAAACTAGTGCCACATCCTTAAAAAGTTCAGATGTCAGCTTCTTTATACAAAGACCAAACTCTGGGTTACTAGAAAATCATGTCTCACGATAAGTTGAAAACAAGTTGGATCAGAAAAAATTAATTTTTCTTGCTTTAGTTTGAATTTAGGTCTAAAATTATCGATACTGCTATTATGTTTCAAAATTTTTCCATTTCCTAATATTCCCGGTTTCAGAACTTCTAGAAACTTTTCTATACATTTTCATTCTTGCTTCGATCACACCGGTCTATTCCTGACTGTTAAGCTCATTTTTTGATTTCTCAAAGCTTAGCATCTACCTATTCCACATTTGTGCTACTCGAAAAAAAAAACAGTTTCAGCTCCATTTCAATTTCTTGTACCTAATCTCTGTCATTGCTTCTCCGTACCCTAAAACACCTGAGAATAACACCTGTCAAAGTAGTGTAATCCTGGAAGTTCTCTTACAACTTCTTAACATTTATGTAGCTTCATTGGCCAAAAACTTTTAATTCGCCATATAAAATATCTAATAAATCCCAAAAAACTCACTGAATTTCAGACCATTTGAATGTGTTTACTGTTTCATATTCTGCATGAAAACTGTTTTCACTGTCTTGTTTCATTATTGAAAAAATAGTCGTACCTTCAAAATCGGTTGTCATTTCTAAAATCTCCTTCTTCTAGACCTTCAGAATACAGAATCTGACGTCATCTATTATTCCAATTTCTCATCTCATCTGAATCACCCGGTGATTCTCGAGGTGTTGTAATCTCTACGCTTCTCACTACCAATTCTTGTTCCAATACCTGTTCACCTTCTAATAATTTCCATCTCTCTTGAAGAAGAAGTCGCCTGACTCATCGTTTTCAAGATTCTTGGTTTCAAGGAGAGAAGGGGGTAGAGGCCATTATTACAGCATCAATGAAGAGAAAAAGGGGGAACAGAACAAAGAGATGGTGACTACAACTGTCCTTCTCTCGTCCCTTCTTAAATCTTGTTCATCAAAGCGATTTCTAGAAGAGAATTGTTCATTTGTAGATTTTTTGTGCTACTGCCTAAGTAAGTGGATGAAATAGTTGTAGTTGCACTTATCATAACTTTGAAGCAGTAATTTTTCGAATTTTTTGTTATTTGCAAGGTCTGTAGGTGCAGTAGACCTTTACCGTCCTGGTATACTTTTTTTCAACCTGATATTTATTTCATCATATTTATTTACTAAAGAAGGAATCGAAGTAACGATTCTGTTAAAAGCACCTACAGTTGTCATGATTATGAAACGTTTTTTTCTTGCAGAAAACTTTCTAATGTTCCTTTACCTTCTTTTGGAGTTTTACTGTTTTCCTATTCTGGTAATTCTCTGTGGGTTTTGTCCAGAATGTTTTTCTCTTGTCTCTTTCTGGAAATTGTTCAGTCAGAACGGTTTTTAAAGGAGTTGTTCATTTGTAGACTAACAATCTTCGTCGCACTGGTTAGCAAAAATTTCAGTTGCAGTTATCATAACTTCGAACCAGTAATTTTTTGGTCATTCTGTTATTTGCCAGGGGTGTAGGTGCAGTAGTCATTTCCCGTTTCAAGTAACGGCCCTATTCAGAGTAGTTTACTATTACTTGATTTCAATAGCCGTGTAAATTTGAATTTCTGGGTTCCGACTGAATATAAATCTGGCGTTCTAGCAGGCTCTTTTCTCTTTTTGAATAGCTTTCCCTGCAGTATTTAGATTTTTTTGTGTACATTATGATTATTGCAAACCCAAATCGAAGAGAAACATATGTGTTGAATGCAATTACAGTTACCATGACTTTGAAACTGGCATTTTTGCACAAAATTCTCGAATTCCAAAAAAAAATTATTCGTTTTACTGTTCCTTCAAAATGTTAATGTTGTTCATATATTCAAATTTCATTAACTGCGCATTAGTTTTTGGAGGAGAGTTTTTTTTAATCCCTCAGGAAGTTTTATCTGTTACATATCTTTGATAATATCCCACCAATTGCAAAAGTCTTCAGTTCCACAATCTTGCTTTTGGATTGTACATTGTCAGAGGCAGGGCTGTCAAACGGCCGGCCGCGGATAACAAATTCCGGGCCGTCTTTTTACCAAAATGCATAATTTTTGTGCTCTATAAGGCCGCCTCTTGCATCGAAAAGATCCGACCGCTAGGAAACGAGATCTAAAAACGGCCGCGGCCCGATTTGACAGCCCTGGTCAGAGGAACAGAACTTCCTAAAGCACCATGGCTATGGTGAAATTATTCCAATTTTTCAAGAATGCTTATTTCAGCCTGACTAATTTTCTAACTGTTGAGCTAGCAGACTGAATAACCATGGAAAAGATCAGCGATGATCAATTGATAGATTTGTCACTACAATGGAACAGAAAGTTAATGAATTGAAAAGATCACCCAGCTCGGAAACTTTTCCTGTTTTGTAACCTCGTCAGAAATCGTGTAAAGCTGATAATTTGGTTCTTGCACTTATTGCTTATTGAAGGCCGCTCACAAACTCAACGAGGTTTCAATATTCTCTTGTAATAACTTTGTTGTTTTTCAGTTTGCCTCGGATTTTCCATATTTTGATAATTATGATTATATTCTTCCAATTTTTCTGGATTCTTTTGCCACTACCAACTATTAATGATCGACTGCTAAATTTTGTCACTATAGTGGAACAGAAAATTGCTCAACTTTTTGGGAAAAACTCCTAATTTTTGAACAGTTCCTGTACTTTAAATTTTTGAGAGTTTGCTGAATTCCCAGTTTTAAATGTATTTTTCATAAGTTCATAGTTTTCATAATATCTTCTCAACTGTTTTCAAGTTGTTATCCCATCTAACTTTCATAACATTCTTAGCAAAGATCAGCTTGGGCTCTAGAATTCGTTACCATGATGTAACAGAACATTTTTCAACTTACTCAAAAGTATATCATTTTGAAAAAAAAAATCCTGTTTTGTTATTTCAATATAACCCGTTCGAAGTTCAGAATCTTAATGCCAATTGTTTTATTTGGAACTCCAGAAAATAAGCTCTTTTTCACTTTCTCCATATCACAAGTTTCGATTCGATCTTCTATTCGACTTCAACCTGCAGTTTAATAAATCAAATTCCAGAAATGCGAGAGAAACACCGTCATCATCATCTCCTTCTTCTATTAATATCCGTCTCCACAGTTCACTCCCAGCTATCCTGTCACCGAATACCCACTTCCTTCTGTTGTACCTCCAGAATCAGGGATCAGTGTCCGGAGCAGTGCTCCACAGTGGAGTGCGGGAATGAGTTTATTCATAGCTGTAAGTTGAGAGTGCTTGAAACTGAAACAGATTATGTGGACTGGTAAAATAAAACTATGGAAACGTTGAATTTTTCAGTATTCTCTACCGATGGATCCCGGAAACCATTTTCCTCTTCCACTGGTGGTGCTCATGATGGAAATGCCAATATTGGAGGAGTTGGAAGTGGAGATATCCGAGGATTTGGAAGGAATGGGGGTTAGTTTTCTTTTATTCGTCTAGGATTGAAATTATGGAAACAAAATAAAATCGCTCGGTTTCACTGTCTAGTGAAATCGGAATTTTTTTTCAATCGATGCGTTTTCCATCGTGTCTTCAGTTCTTCCTTAACTTCCTAACCAATCGCTAGCTTCAACCCTTAGCTTTCTTTCTTTTCAGACTTCGATCCTACAGTAACCTCTTTCGAAAAACCTGATCAACCGGCTCCTCCGATGGCTCCTCCGAGTAGAGTAGAAGCCACGTGGAATCCTAACACCAATTCGAATTCTGGAGACGCTAGAATTCCAGTGGAGACCACAACCTTCCCAACCACTTCATCTTCTGGATTCCCTACTCTCATCCCATTCTCCTCGGAGTCCTGGTCTACAGTAACCCAAGCCCCATTGGCTCCTGCTCCATCCTTTGAGAGAGCTCCAGAGCCTGCACCATCCAGGGTTCCAGAGATCCCAAGCACTGGATTCACTGGAAACTTTGGAGGAGCACCACCAACTCCAATTCCTTTCCAACCGACGCCAAGAAGAGATGTGAGGAACCGTTTTCTAACAGTTTGGTGTGATGACTTATACTTTTCCAGGGACATCGAAGACGAACAACACCTGATCCAAGGATTATAAGGCCTCCAGAATCATTGGTGGTGATTGGAGACTATGATGAAGATGAGCCACCATCGGAGAATGCAGTTGTGGATTCGCCGCGTAGGTTTTTATGAGTTTTTGGCTTAGGTTGATTATTTGTTTCTATTATGTTTGGTTAGAAAACTGACAGATTATACGGCACATGAAACAGTCTTCAAATTCTAAAAAAAAATGTTTCAAATCAGTATAAGCTTCTGAAATTTTCAGAAGACAATAGTCCCTAATCCAAATGATTTGCAGAACCAATCTTGACCTCCCCGCCACCAACATTCTTCTCACCAACTCCATTACCATCCCCAACTCCTCCAGTCATCAGTAACAGTGGAGATGTATTCGCCAGATCCAGGAAGGAAATCAATCCGACTCCAGAGTTTGAGCAGCAGTCTGGAACAGCGCATACTTTGAGGTAGGATCAGGAACAGGGAGAAGGTAGAGGTATTTTCAGAGTTTTCATTGCTTCAAAGTTTTTTGTGTTGGAGTACTGTTTCTCAAAAGTTTTATAGAGGGTATGGGACGAAGCGCTCTAATGATGCTGTTATAACTTCGCTCAAAATCATTTAAAAAAAATCAATATGTAGATCTCGGTGAATTCTACACCTCTGAAAACCTAGGATTACTGTAAGATCCTCCTTGGCTGCCTAGTGTTGGGGCTCAATTACTCTTGACGAATCCTGCAGCTCAGGTTGGTCAGCCGGTGATTCTAGGTTTCCAAACGTGTAGAACTCATCGAGATCTGCGTTTTAGTGTGTTTGTGAGCTGAACATATTGGTTCTGAAGAAAGTTATAGAGTCCGATCGGTTGGACATGTATAGCTCTGGGTTAAGATTGAAGAATGAAGGATAGAACTGGGGAAAAATTGGGGCTATTTGTGGGATTTATGCCTTTTTGATGAAATTCTTTAAAGTACATGATTGGTGGTCAGCATTAGATAAATTTTTTAAATGTAGCTATCAGTACATTATGAAACCGCAAAATATCTCTTGCGACGCTTTTCTGGGTGCGATTTCAGAAAACCTTTTTTAGAAAGCATTTAATTGAGCGAGCAGTAACATAAAATACAGCTCGACTTACCTCAGTCCTGAAACCGTAAAAAACCAAAAATCCAGAGACTCCTCGGTCATCTCCTCGTCCTCCTCCCTTCCCCATTTCAACCATCTCCGTCGTTTCTCCTCTCGAAGCTCCTCCCCCTCATTTGCTCACTCTCGAGCCCATCATCGTCTTATCTGCCGTCTAACCACTCCTGGAAGACTCCTATGTAATCGTCCAATGCCACGTCTTCATCGAAGTCGTTATGTGACTCCTCCAAAGTACTGGAAGACTTCTGATGTACGGAAGTCAAGTCCACCAGGATTGAGAATTCGGAAAAAGAATTTCGCCACAACCAGAATTCATATCACTCCGTTCATGGGAGAACTGGCAAGAAAGCGAAGGAAATTGGATAGGTTCGGCATCAAATTGCATGGGAGTACCTAGAACTGGAGGAGGGTTGCACATGGGAATGCATGGAAGGTGTCAAGGGGCATGATCTTACTAATATATGCACTAACTGTCTTATTTTGAGCTCAGAAACTTACGATTTTTCGAATTCCAGCGGTTCATCCCATGAATGGAAAGTGTCAATAATTCCGCGTGGTCAGAATAACAAGCCATCCGGAGTGAACTCAATCCCACCGTTTACGATTGATGGGAAGTCGGATGAGAGGTTCAATAAGTTTTTCAAAAGTGAGATTTTTTTCTTCAGAGAAAGAAACTGAGGATGGATTTTAGACATTGATAAGGTGATCAATAAATTGGAGCTGACAAATTCTGGAGACTTGCATATCAGGGAAGGAGAACCACAGATTAGATTGGAGGTGAGTAAACGTTTCTGTGACAAGACTTATGGTTGATTCGGTTGTCAAATTTGCGGTTGCAGTGAAATATTGAATTATTAGAGATAAAATAAAAAGTCAGTGCATATTTCCATGAGGTTCACCATATTCTTCCACCCCTATTATTCCAGGGCAGCACCAAAGACCTCTCCGTTGAATCCTCCGCCGCCGTCATTGTCCCCCGAACAACAGTAGCTCCAGGAGTCACCAATAAAGTCAGTGTGATCCCATTCCGTCCTCTCCACTTCACTGCTCCTCCGCGTGTTGGCAGTGGTCAAGTCGTATCCAATGGAGGACCCCCTGCAATAGCTCCTGGACAACAATGTGGAGTTGCTCCTGACTTCACCCCGTGTGTTAGCAATGAAATCGCTAGTAAATCATTGTTGGAGTGTTGTAAGAGGAAGAATCTTCCAGCAGGATGTCAGCAGTTGTGTCGGTATGATATTACCCAGATTGAGGTGGGTATTCTTTTTACTGTTTTAGATTTTTAACTTATGAAAATCGAGAATAGCTTTTTCAATACATATTCCCAAATTTACTGTTTCAGATACATATTTTTTGATAATCTAGATTTATTTTGTTGATTGATTGACTGGCCTGTTCAATAAAAATCTTTTTTTGGTTAACGTCCCATTTCCAGATCCGCGCCGCCATGGATCGTGGTCAGTGTGGAATCTTCAACGTGGCACCGTTCTTAGAATGTGCATCCCAGGGAAAAGACAATTCAGAGTGTTGTAGGCATCGGGGTATCGTGCAGAAGACGTAAGTTAACCGCGTATTGATTTAAAAAAAAATTGTCGATTCGAAAATTAGTTGCAGTAACAGGAACAATTTTCAATATTTCCAATAAAAATACATGTTTCAACTCCTTCATTTCCATAGTTCTCTATCATAATTCGCCAATTCATGTGTTATTTCTTTCCAGTGGTCCCCAATGCGAACAATTCTGTCGTCCTGCCCAGGGATTGTCTTCTCTTGGAGTTCAACATATTGTGTGTGGAAATGCAGTTGGTGATATGCTACATTGTCATCATTCTGGTGTCAGAATTTAGAAACATTTAATGATTTTCGTTCTGTATATTATGACCTATCTAATTGCCATATTTTTATTTTATTACCTAATTTTCCCCCAAATTCTAGTCAGTTTTCATTTACCTTTCCTAATTTTATCAACCATTTTTGATCTCGTGCACCTATGTATTCGAAGTTTTATTTTACATATAAATAAACTACATTTTTTTACGGTTTCGCAAAGTTTTTACAAATGAAATCGTACTAACTGTATCAATAATTCGGTACTTAGTATGGTACTACGCAGACTGGAATCGTGGAAACCTCTTCAGAAGTCGTGTGAAACTGATAATTTGATAATGCAATATCACCCATCACTTCTCTTATTGGATGCCGCCTACAAGTCCAACGAGGTTTCAATATTCAAATGTAATAGCTTTGTTTCTTTCAGTTGGTTTCAGATTGTTTCCGGTTTTCCGTGTTTTGATAGTCATGGTTTTAGTCCTCCAATTGTTCTGAATAGATTTTCCAAGTTATTCCACCCAGGACCTAATATTAATCAGATCGATCGTTACATTTTGTCATCATAGTGGAACAGGAAATTGCTCTACTTTTTGAGAAAAATCTCTAATTTATTAAGTAGTTCCTGTTTCAATTAGGTTTTTGGTGGGAATCTTTGGTTAGTGCAGTCGCGTTTTTATACATGAAGTTACTGGATATCTCCTCCTTATTTTGACCAGAAATGATGTTTTTGCACAATAGGTTAGCAAGAAAGTATAGAAAAAATCTTTGACGCCAGGCAGGAATCGAACCCGCGTCACCAGAATACCAGTCTGATGCACTACCACTGACACAGGTCATTCGTGTGTAGATCCGTTCAGGATGAGCGTTGTATTATAGGTCGTTACGGGTCCATAACGACTCCGTTTGCGAACGAGCGTTCGCAAACGGTCCGTAAATTTCAGTCGCAAGCTGACCGTATACGGCTCTGTGCACTTTGTTGTTTGACTGTCAGGCCTCTTCAATAGAAATCCTTTTTTGATTAGCTTCCCATTTCCAGATCCGTGCCGCCATGGATCGTGGTCAGTGTGGAATCTTCAACGTGGTACCATTCCTGGAATGTGCATCCCAGGGAAAAGACAATTCAGAGTGTTGTAGGCATCGGGGAATAGTGCAGAAGACGTGAGTTGTTACAGTTCAATCATGGGATGCCAATTAACAAAGTTTTTAACCGTCGAGTAGAAATTGAGTTTCAGAAACTGAACTAATTTTCAAAATTTTCAAAAATAATACATGTTTCAACTCCTTCATTTTATTGATAATTTCCTATCAGAATTGATCAATTTTTCATCTTCAACAAGGCTGTCAAAAAATTTGTTCATTGTATTCTTTCAGTGGTCCCCAATGCGAACAATTCTGCCGTCCTGCACAGGGATTGTCTTCTCTCGGAGTTCAACATATTGTATGTGGAAATGCAGTTGGTGATATGCTACATTGCCATCATTCTGGTGTCAGAATTTAGAGAAATTAAGTGATCCTTTCTGTATATTATGACCTACCCAATTGCCATATTTCAATTGTATAACCTAATTTTCCCCGAATGATTCTAGTCAATTTTAATTTCCCCTTCCTAATTTTATCTACCATATTTGATCTCGTGCAACTATGAAGTATTTTGACAAATAAATTAACTAATTATTCTGCGGATTCACAAAGTTTTTACAAATGACATCGCACTAACTAGTTGTAGTTGCATTTGCTATAACTTTGAAGCAGGAATTTTTCTATTACTTGCTAGATCTGAAAGTGCGGTAGACTTTTCCCGTTTCAACCTGATGACTTCTTTTTTGGTGTAGTTTTTCACTAATGCCATGGAAATCGCAATATTATTAATACTTTTTTAAATAACGAAAACCGGTTCTTGAGTTCAAAAACCGTAGGAAATGCAGGTTTATTTGACTTCTTTGTATTCGACTTAGTATAAATCTTAGATGTGACAACATTTGTCATAATTTTGAATGAAGGAATTCTTGTGAACGTTTAAATTCTCAAGTTATTTGAGATGACATTCAAAGGATATTTCCCGTTTCAAACTGTCCCTTTCTTCTTTTTGGATAGCTTTGTTTAGTATTTCGAATCTTTTCAATGCCCATAATGATTCTTTCTGACCGGAAAAGAAAAAGAACAGATACATTGAATGCAATTACAGTTACCATGACTCTGAAACTGGCATTATCACACAAATTTCGATTCGAATTTTCTGAAAAAAATTATTAGTTCCACTGTTTGTTCAAAATCTTAACATTGATTTTGTTTGAAAAAAGTTGGTTTGAAAATTGATCACTTTGTAGATAGCGTTGAACAAACAGCTTCACTACATCCCGCTGTTATTGATAATTCTCTGATGCAGTGTTTTTATTATGCAGCTGAAATATTGATCTGTTACATAGTTTTGATAACATCCCACCAATTGTAAATTGTTCAGTACGATCATCGGATAATCAACTCAGAGGTACTGAGCTTTTTTAAAACTACCATAGTTCTAATAACATACTCCAATTTTTCAACAAGGCTTACTTCAGAATGTCTTGTTTTCTGTTGAGTTAGTTAATTCAAATAGTCGAGGAATGAGCATTTGACCCACTAAGTTTGTGATTATAATGGAACAGGAAGATAATAAACTCACAAGTCAGTTCGAGCATTGTTCCTGTTTCTCATCATCTTCAGAAATTAGTGTTCCGGCTCGCAATCAGAAATGCTCGCCGAGCGCGAGAAATCTCGCAGTTCTCGCAATTGCTCGCATATTTCTCGCCTCGCAAATGCTCGTTCTCGCACGTGATCGCATTTTGAAATGCTCGCATAATGGTCGCAAGAAAGTATGCGAGACTCGCGAGTCTTGCATAAAGCCGTGAACTCCACTATTTCTCATCAAGTTTTCCAACTTTTTCCTGCCACGTTTCAAATTAATTGGATTTGAAAAAACCTCATGGAACCAAAAGTTCACGAAAAAAAATTTCGACAAAATTCCTATGAAAAACAGACGAGAAGTAGTGGAGTTCACGGCTTTATGCAAGACTCGCGAGTCTCGCAAATTTTCTTGCGATCATTATGCGAGCATTTCAAAATGCGAGTACTTGCGAGAACGAGCATTTGCGAGGCGAGAAATATGCGAGCTATTGCGAGAACGAGCTTTTTCTAGCATTCTCGCTGTACCGAAAACGCAATTCCATACAAACGAGCGCGAGTAAGAGCGAGAAATGCGAGAATCGTCTCGCAAATCGGAACACTATCAGAAATCGTGTAAAACTTAAAATTTGATTCTTCCACGATTTGCTTATTGAAGACCGCTTACAAATCCAATAAGGTTTTAATTTTCTCTTGAGATGTCTTTTTTTCTGTATTTTGACAGTTTTGGTTAGAGTCCTTCAATTATTCTGGAATGGTTCTTCTGTCTTTTCTCAATAGATACTATTAATCAAATCCATTGCAAGATCTTGTGATCATTGTGGAACAGAAAGTAGCATAACTTTTTGACTTTTTGAATCCTCGATTTTTGAACAACTCCGGCTTTGTACCCTCTTGAAGGTTTGCTAGAAAATGGAGTCTCAGTTGAGATAGCTTCCTAGAGTTATGTTAAAAGTCCCATAAAGTTTCAATATTCGCTTTTCCTAGTTTTGTTTCTTTCAGCTCGTTTCTATTGGTTTGAGCTTTCCATGGTTCCATAGTTTTGGTAACATCATCTCAACTGTTTTGAAATGCTTATCATAGCTTAATTTGAGGGAAGACCAGTAAAGATCTTTTTGGTCTGTAGGCCTTTTCACCTTTATGTAACAGAAACTTCAACAACTTATTCAAAAACATTCCAAATTTAAAAATGTTCCTGTTACGTAACTTCGTTTCCAGGAATGGAGTGAATAAATGAGTTTGATGTGATTGATGCCATTGTTTTGTGTATAAGTTCCCCCAGTAATTTCAAGAGATCTCAATACTCTCTCATCTAGCTTTCATCTAGTTTTTAGTTCATAGCTTTCAATTTCTTGCTATATTTCTTGGACTTTCTAGTCAAATAGTTTTAGAAACAAATCCTTTAAAGTTTTTACAAATCGAATATCCAGCCTGACTTTACCCTCTTCATGATCAGTAAATATCAGCTTAGTCTCTAGAATTTGTTACCATAATGTGACAGAAAATTTCTCAATTTGTTCAAGAGTATCTCGATTTGAAAAAAGTTTACTGTTTTGTTATCTCAATATAAACCGTTCAAGTATTCAAAACCTCAATGCCATTTGTCTCTCCTACTTTACCAGTAAATATGCTCTGTTTCAGTATCTCCTTATTAGAAATTTTATTTCTACCTTCCGTTCGACCTTTACCTAAACTTAGAAAAAAAAATCAAATATCAGAAATGCGAGAGAAACACCGTCATCATCATCCTCTCCTTCTTCTACTAATATCAGCGTCCACAGTTCACTCCAAGCTATCCTGTCATAGAATACCGACCTCCTTCTGTTGCACCTCCAGAATCAGGGATCAGTGTCCAGAGCAGTGTTCGACAGTGGAGTGCGGAAATGAGTTTATACATAGTTGTAAGTTGAAAGTGTGCGGTTTGGATCATTGAATTTGGGTACGCATCGTACCGCATGTTCGAAGCATCACATCTCCATTATTTTCAGAGTTATCAAATAGTTTTTAATACATAACATTTTAATCAACTTTTTTTGAACATTTTTTAGTTGAAAACTTTTTGATATTTCTAGAGACAACCGAGATACGCTGCTCTAAACATACAGTATGATCGGTGAAGATAAAAATGAAGCAAAATATGTTACCTGCAAAAATGAAGATAGGGAAACATTGAATTTTTTGTACACTAAAACCTTGATAAAAATCCAATTCTTCCAGTATTCTCCACTGATGGATCCCGGAAACCATTCTCTTCTTCCACTGGTGGTGCCCATGATGAAAATGCCAATGTTGGAGGAGTTGGAAGAGGAGTCACTCGAGGATTTGGAAGGAATGGAGGTTAGTATTTTTTTGTTGCAAACTTGATAATGAAAGTGAATAGAAGTAATCGGCTTAACGAACCAGTGAAACCGGAAGTAATATATTTGAAGTGTTATTTCTATTTCTCCTATAATTTTCTAACCAACACCTATCCAATCATAGCTTCTCAACCCTTAGCGTTCTTTCTTTTCAGACTTCGATCCTACAGTAACCTCTTTCGAAAAACCTGATCAGCCGGCTCCTCCAACGGCTCCTCCGAGTAGAGTAGAAGCCACGTGGAACCCTAACACCAATTCAAATTCTGGAGAAATTCTTACCAAATAATTAGTTATCAGAATAATTCTCCAGTTTATAAATTACATGAAACAGTATTCAAATTCTGGAAAAATGGTTATTTCCATTTTAATTCTTTCAGAACCAATCTTGACCTCCCCACCATCGCTTCCACCAACCTTCTTCTCCCCAACTCCACTACCATCACCAACCCCACCTGTCATCAGTAACAGTGAAGATGTATTCGCCAGATCCAGGAAGGAAATCAATCCGACTCCAGAATTTGAGCAACAATCTGGAACTGCGCATACTTTGAGGTAGGATAAGGAACAGGAAGTTGATAAAAGCGTTTTCAGAGTTTTATTAGCTTAAGGATAATTGTGTTGGAGTACTGTTTCTCAATATTTTTATATAGGATGAAAAATACTGATAGTGATGCAATTTTCATTCAACAATCAGCTATAATTGGTCGGCTAGGTTCTGACCTTGTTTTGATTGTTTTCAAACCTGAAATTATGTGCTCTGGAACAAATCAAAAAGTAGATCTATGTGAGTTCTACAACACTGAGAACCTATGAGGCCCAAAACCGTAAAAAACCGTTGACAGTTGAGAAAACCGTGAGACCCGATTAGTCTTGACGAATCCTGTAGCTCAGGTTGGTCTGCCGGTGATTCAAGGTCTCCATGCGTGTAGAAATCACCGAGATCTACATTTTGACATGTATATGAGCCCAGAAATTTGATTTTGAAGAAAGTTATAACAAAGTCCGACCAGTTGAACATGTATGTCTGGGTCAGAAACGCAGAATGAAGGATAGGATTGGGGAAAATGAAAGGCTATTTGTGGAATCTTTTCCGACTGGAAAATCCATTAGAATAGCAATCGTTAGAAAATTCAAAACTTTATGGGGATTCGGAAAACAGTAATTTCGATATAAGAAGCATATTATTAGTTGATAACATTAGGAAATTTTTTAATTCAGCTATCAGTACATTGTGAAACCGCATAATAGTTACTTCAAACACTGGAGAACATGATGGTCATATTCGATAACCACGTAGGATATTTACCATTATGATAACAGACAAATCATAATTTTATAGCTGAAAAAAAAAGCAAAACCAAATAATACTGTCCAAGTTGATGTACTCCTGAAACCGATTTGAAAAAAACTAAAAATACAGAGACTCCTCGGTCATCTCCTCCTCTTCCTCCCTTCATCATTTCAACCATCTCCGTCGTTTCTCCTCTCGAAGCTCCTCCCCCTCATTTGCTCACTCTCGAGCCCATCATCGTCTTATCTGCCGTCTAACCACTCCTGGAAGACTCCTATGTAATCGTCCAATGCCACGTCTTCATCGAAGTCGTTATGTGACTCCTCCAAAGTACTGGAAGACTTCTGATGTACGGAAGTCAAGTCCACCAGGATTGAGAATTCGGAAAAAGAATTTCGCCACGACTAGAATTCATATCACTCCGTTCATGGGAGAATTGGCACGGAAGCGAAGGAAATTGGATAGGTTCGACGTTAAATTGCATGGGAGTACCTAGAACTGGAGAAGGGTTGCACATGGGAATGCATGGAAGGTGTCAAGGGGCATGATCTTACTAATATATGCACTAACTCTTCAATTTTGAGCTCTGGAATATAAGATTATTGAAATTCCAGCGGTTCATCCCATGAATGGAAGGTGTCCATAATTCCACGTGGCCAGAATAACAAGCCATCCGGAGTAAACTCGATCCCATCATTTACAATTGATGGGAAGTCGGATGAGAGGTTCAATAAGTTTTTTAAAAGTGAGTTTTCTTCCAGATATTTGGTCTATAGGAAAACTTTCAGACATTGATAAAGTGATCAATAAATTGGAGCTGACAAATTCTGGAGACTTGCATATCAGGGAAGGAGAACCGCAGATCAGATTGGAGGTGAGTGTACATATGAAGAAGTACAGAAACTTATGTTAACTCAGGTTGTTAAATTTATGGTTTCATTGAAATGTTGAATTTTTGGAAATTACATTAAAATCAATGCCAAGCCGTAAAACTCCCCCTATCTCCTTTTCTAATATTCCAGGGCAGCACCAAAGACCTCTCAGTTGAATCCTCCGCCGCTGTCATCGTCCCCCGTACAACAGTGGCTCCAGGAGTCACCAACAAAGTCAGTGTGATCCCATTCCGTCCTCTCCACTTCACTGCTCCTCCACGTGGTGGCAACGGTCAAGTTGTATCGAATGGAGGACCTCCTGCAATAGCCCCTGGACAACAATGCGGAGTTGCCCCTGATTTCACCCCGTGTGTTAGCAATGAAATCGCCAGTAAATCACTGTTGGAGTGTTGTAAGAGGAAGAATCTTCCAGCAGGATGTCAGCAGTTGTGTCGGTATGATATTACGCAGACTTAGGTGATTACATTTTTTACTGTTTCAGACTTATGACTTCTGACAATCGAGAATAGTTTTGTTGATAGTTATTTCCGAAAATGCTGTTTCAGATACATATTTTTCGATAATCTAGAACTATTTTGTTGATTCATAGACGAGCTGCTTACCTACAACACCTTTTCTTGGTTATTTTTCCATTTCCATATCCGCGCCGCCATGGATCGTGGTCAGTGTAGAATCTTTAACGTGGCACCATTCCTAGAATGTGCATCCCAGGGAAAAGACAATTCAGAGTGTTGTAGGCATCGGGGCATTGTGCAAAAGACGTGAGTTGTTCTATCCCATAGCGGTTGCGGTTGCCGATTGAAAAGTTCTTAATCGTCGAGTATAAACTAGGCTTCAGAAACTGTATAATTTTTTTTAATATTTCCAATAAAAATACATGTTTCAACTCCTAATTTTTCTTGATAAATTTCTATCCGAACTGATCAATTTTTTCTTCAGTGGTCCCCAATGCGAACAGTTCTGTCGTCCTGCCCAGGGACTGTCTTCTCTTGGAGTTCAACATATTGTATGTGGAAATGCAGTTGGTGATATGCTACATTGTCATCATTCTGGTGTCAGAATTTAGAATTCAGTTCCCAGTTTTCATAGAGTTTCTGTATATTATGACCTACTCTAATTGCCATATTTTCCATGTATAACCTAATTTTCCCCGAATGATTCTAGTCAATTTTAATTTCCCTTCCTAATTTTATCTACCATTTTGATCTCGTGCAACTATGTATTTGAAGTGCTTTGACATAAAAATAAACTAATTTTTTTATGGTTTCACCCAATCATGAAATAACAAGTTTATTGAATCAAAAAATGTCCAACGAGTGACACAGGTACGGTGAAGTGATATTATGATGAATGTTACAGTAGACTCTAGTTACAGTAGACTTAAGTGCAGTTGAGACATGTTTGAAGCAGAATTTTTTCTTCTAGTCACATTTGAATATTTACAGTTTCAACCTTCCAATTTTCAGGTGAACTCAATAATTCTATATTATGAGATGTTTTTCGAATTTATGCAGAAGACGTAAGTTGAGATACTAGTTGATTGCTAATTGATCGAAAAAGTTGTAGATTTGAAACTAATTTCAGAAACAGAAAAAATTTTCAACAGCTTTTCCGTTCCAACTTTTCCATTTCTATGATAAACTGTTGGGCTAGCAGACTGAAGCCTCTCACACAAAAACAGACATCGACTCACTAGATTTGTCACTATGATTGAACATGAAGTTAGATCACCCAGGTTGAAATTTGTTCCTGTTTCTTAACCTCTTCAGAAATCGTGTTCAGCTGATAATTTGATTGAATTTTGTCCACGATTTCGCTTATTGGAAACTGCTCACAAATACAACGAGGTTCCGATATTTTATAGTATAGCTTCTTCTAGTTTGTTTCAGTTTGTCTCGGATTTCCCGTATTTTGATAGTTTTGGTTATACTCCTCCAATCGTTCTGAAATGATTTTGCCAGCTACACCCAGAACTCTATTATTAATCAAATCTATTGCTAAACTTTGTCACCATAGTGGAACAGAAATTTTCTCAACTTTCTGAGAAAAATGCCCAGATTTTGAACAGTCCCTGTTTCGGAACTTCTTGAAAATGTGCTTTGAAAAAATGGAATCTCGATAAGCATAGCTTCCTAGATGACCCTGTTAGAAATCACACAAGGTTTCAATGTTCCCTTTTAATAACTTCAATTTTTTTTTAGCTTGTTTTTGTTGTTCTGCCATTACCATAGTGTCATAGTTTTAGTTATATTCGTTCAACTGTTTTGAAATGGATATACCAGGTCAGTTCGACAAGAACCACAATATAAGTAAAGACCAGCTTGGTCTCTAGAATTTGTTGCCATCATGTAACAGAAACTTTATCAGTTGTTTCAAATATATTCCATTTCTAAAAATGTTCCTGTTCCGTGACTTTGTTTTCACGAATCTAGTAAGTAAGTGAGTTTGATTTGGTCTAAGCCACTGTTTCATTTATTAGAGGTTACACTATTCTCTTATCCAGCTTTTATCTGAATTTCTGTTTTTAGCTTTTGATTTGTGGCGATATTTCTTGGACTTTCCGTAGTCGAATAGTTTTAGAGAATAATTCTTTCAAGTTTTCAAAAATCGAATATCCAGCCTGACTCATGATCAGCAAATATAAACTTAGTCTCTAGAGTTTGTTACCATCATGTAAGAGAAAATTTCTCAATTTTTTCAAAGGTATCTCAACTTGAAAAAAGTTTTTTGTTTTGTTATCTCCAAATAAACCGTTCGAATATTTGAAAGCTCAATGTCACCAGTATTCCAGAAAAGAAGCTCTGTTTCCGTATCTCCATATTAAAAGTTTCGTTTCAATTTTCTGTTACTTTCTTTTACTCCGACTCTAAAACTTAATTCCAGAAATGCGAGAGAAACACCGTCATCATCACCTCCCTCTGCTATTAATATCCGTCTCCACAGTTCACTCTCAATTATCCTGTCATAGAATACCGACCTCCTTCTGTTGCACCTCCAGAATCAGGGATCAGTGTCCGGAGCAGTGTTCCACAGTGGAGTGTGGGAACGAGTTTATACATAGTTGTGAGTGGAAAGTGTACGATTCAGATTATCGAACTTGATTACTGTGAAACTTGTTATTGGGATGCGCACAGTACTGAAAGCTCGGAGCATCATATCTCGATCATTTTCAGAGTTATCATATAATTTTTAGAACATGAAATTTTCATCAACTATTTTTGAACATTGTTTTAGTTGACCACTTTTTGATACTTCTAGAGACAGTACTTTATTACAAGATACACGAAGTGAAGCAAAATATGTTACCTGCAAAAATGAAGATAGCGAAACATTGAATTTTTTGTACACCAAAACCTTTATGAAAATCCAGTTTTTCCAGTATTCTCCACTGATGGATCCCGGAAACCATTCTCTTCTTCCACTGGTTTTGTTTTGATTTTGATCGGGATTAATGAAAAATAATCAATAGTGCTTGGTTTCACGAACAAGTGAAACCGGAAGAAATATTTTCGAAGTGTTATTTTCAATTCGTTTATAATTTTCTAACCAACACCTACCCAGACATAGCTTCTCAACCCTTAGCTTTCTTTCTTTTCAGACTTCGATCCTACAGTAACCTCTTTCGAAAAACCTGATCAACCGGCTCCTCCAATGGCTCCTCCAAGTAGAGTAGAAGCCACTTGGAATCCTAACACAAATTCGAATTCTGGAGATGCTAGAATTCCAGTGGAGACCACTACCTTCCCAACCACTTCATCTTCTGGATTCCCAACCCTCATCCCATTTTCATCGGAGTCCTGGTCTACAGTAACCCAGGCTCCTCTGGCTCCGGCTCCAACCTTTGAGAGAGGACCTGAGCCCGCGCCAGCCCGGGTTCCAGAGATTCCAAGCACTGGATTCACTGGAAACTTTGGAGGTGCTCCTCCAACTCCAATTCCATTCCAGCCAACGCCTAGAAGAGATGTAGGATTTTAGTTCTAACAGTTTGGTGTGATAACTTATACTTTTCCAGGGACATCGTCGTCGAACCACTCCTGATCCAAGGATCATAAGGCCTCCAGAATCATTGGTGGTGATTGGAGATTATGATGAGGATGAGCCGCCATCGGAAAATGCGGTTGTGGATTCACCGCGTAGATTTTTTCTTTGAGTTTTTGGTTGGAGTTGATTTCTCTGTTTTGATTTCACTTGTGTTTATTACGAAAAAAAACAAAAAAACAATTTTACAAAAAACTGGCGAATCAATTGGTTCTCTGAAAAATTCATCGGCTTAAAAAACCACATGAAACAGTACTCAAATCATAAAAAAAATAGATCAGAAAAGTGATAAATCTTTCTGGAATTTTCAGAAAGCAATAATTCCATTCCATTTGATTTTCAGAACCAATCCTGACCTCCCCGCCACCGCTACCACCAACCTTCTTCTCACCAACTCCACTACCATCCCCAACTCCACCTGTCATCAGTAACAGTGGAGATGTATTCGCCAGATCCAGGAAGGAAATCAATCCAGCTCCAGAATTTGAGCAGCAATCTGGAACAGCGCATACTTTGAGGTAGGACCAGGGAGTAGGTACAAGAGTTTTCAGAGTGTTACTTGCTTCAGGTTTATTTCGTTGAAGTACTGTTTCTCAACATTTTTGTAGGGGGTAAAAGGTGCGCCATAATGATTTTAGTATTTTTTTCGAAATCTAAATTTTGGGCTCTCAAACAAATCAAAATGTAGATCTCGGTAAATTCTACACTCTTGAAAAACTTGGATTACTGTAATGACCCACCTTGGCTGCTAAGTGTTAAGGCCCGGTTACTTTTGATGAATAATGTAGGTCAGGTTGGTCTGCCGGTGATTCAAGGTTCACAAACGTGTGGAGCTCATCGAGATCTACATTTTGACATGTATAAGAGGTCAGAATCTTGATTTTGAAGAAAGTTATAACAGAGTCCGACCGGTTGGACATGTCCAGCTTGGGTTAGGAATTTTAGCATGGAGGATAAAACTGGGAAAAATGTGAAGCTGTTTGTGAACACTTTTATGACAGGAAACTCCATCAGAATATTAATCGCTAAAAATTCAAAACTTTATGGAATTCGGAGAACAGTGCTTTCAAAATAAGAAGCTCATGATTAGGAAAATTTTTAATGCAGCTATCGGTTCAGTGTGAAACCGCATTATATTCTTCGGGAAGCTTTACTAGGTGCGATAACAGAATAGTTACCTCGAAAACATTGGGAGCGTGGTGCTCATAGAACGACGATTGCCGACCGCTTAGCGCAACCGGTACCGGGTTTGATGAACCAAAATTGCCACGAGTTTAATACTACAAGGGATGTTTACCGTTATGATTACAGACAGATAGAATTTATTTTCATATGATAGCAAGACTAAAAAATACTGCTCAAGTTACTGAATTCCTGAAACCGATTAAAAAAAAACTAAAAATCCAGAGACTCCTCGGTCATCTCCTCTTCCTCCTCCCTTCCCCATTTCAACCATCTCCGTCGTTTCTCCTCTCGAAGCTCCTCCCCCTCATTTGCTCACTCTCGAGCCCATCATCGTCTTATCTGCCGTCTAACCACTCCTGGAAGACTCCTATGTAATCGTCCAATGCCACGTCTTCATCGAAGTCGTTATGTGACTCCTCCAAAGTACTGGAAGACTTCTGACGTGCGGAAGTCAAGTCCACCCGGGTTGAGAATTCGGAAAAAGAATTTCGCCACGACCAGAATTCATATCACTCCGTTCATGGGAGAATTGGCACGGAAGCGAAGGAAATTGGATAGGTTCGACGTTAAATTGCATGGGAGTACCTAGAACTGGAGAAGGGTTGCACATGGGAATGCATGGAAGGTGTCAAGGGGCATGATCTTACTAATATATGCACTAACTCTTCAATTTTGAGCTCTGGAATATAAGATTATTGAAATTCCAGCGGTTCATCCCATGAATGGAAGGTGTACATAATTCCACGTGGTCAGAATAACAAGCCATCCGGAGTCAATTCAATCCCACCGTTTACGATTGATGGGAAGTCGGATGAGAGGTTCAATAAGTTTTTCAAAAGTGAGTTTTTCATTTAGAAAAAAACTGGAAATGAACTTCAGACATTGATAAAGTGATCAATAAATTGGAGCTGACAAACTCTGGAGACTTGCATATCAGGGAAGGAGAACCCCAGATTAGATTGGAGGTGAGTGTACATTTGAAGCAGTTTATCTCAGTTGTCTTTGGAGGTATCAAAAGTGGTCAACCGATAAAATTTTTATCAATGATTTTTGAACATTTCATCAGTTGATCACTTTTTGAAATTTGCGAAGTCTCTCGAGTTATACTGCTATGAACATAGGGCACTATCTCGAGCACTGTACCAGGACTTTTGATAACTTAGGTTGTCAAATTAACGGTTTCAGTGAAATATTGAACTTTCGGAAATAAAAAATAAAAATCAATCAATTGATAAAATATTTACCGTGAAATTCTGAACATGTTACCAGTTGACCACTTTTCGGAAGTTTCAAAGGCTAACGAGTTATACCGCTCTGAACATATAGTATTCGTTCGGCCTATTAATACAGAACTCATGGTAACTTAGGTTTTCAAATTTACGGTTTTGGTGAATTATTGAATTTTCGCCATTTGAGTCAAAAATAATGTCGCTTGGCTCACCCAATTTACTATCTCCATCCCTAATATTCCAGGGCAGCACCAAAGACCTCTCCGTTGAATCCTCCGCCGCAGTCATTGTCCCCCGTACAACTGTGGCTCCAGGAGTCACCAACAAAGTCAGTGTGATCCCATTCCGTCCTCTCCATTTCACTGCTCCTCCACGTGGTGGCAGCGGCCAAGTTTTGTCCAATGGAGGACCCCCTGCAATAGCCCCTGGACAACAATGTGGAGTTGCTCCTGATTTCACCCCGTGTGTTAGCAATGAAATCGCTAGTAAATCCTTGTTGGAGTGTTGTAAAAGGAAGAATCTTCCAGCAGGATGTCAGCAGTTGTGTCGGTATGATATTACGCAGACGGAGGTGGGTATTTTTTACTGTTTCAGATTTATTGCTTTCGAGAATCAAGAATTATTTTGTTGATTATTTAATTAAAATTCCATTCTTTGGTCAATTTCCCGTTTCCAGATCCGCGCCGCCATGGATCGTGGTCAGTGTGGCATCTTCAACGTGGCACCATTCCTAGAATGTGCATCCCAGGGAAAAGACAATTCAGAGTGTTGTAGGCATCGGGGAATCGTGCAGAAGACGTGAGTTGTCACATTAATTTGGTCAAGAAATATTTGAATTTATTTGTCAAGTAATCAAGCAATTTCAAATAATTCAAACAAATAATTTGCCCATCCCTGATCCAAACTGATCAATTTTTTTTTCAGCGGACCTCAATGCGAGCAATTCTGTCGTCCTGCGCAGGGTTTGTCTTCTCTTGGAGTTCAACATATTGTATGTGGAAATGCTGTCGGTGATATGCTACATTGTCATCATTCTGGTGTCAGAATTTAGAAAAGTTTAGTCATTTTTTCTGTATATTATGACCTATCCATTTGCCATATTTCAATTGTATAACCTAATTTTCCCCAAATGATTCTAGTCAATTTTCATAACCCCTTCCTAATTTTATCTACCATTTTTGATCTCGTGCAACTATGTATTTGAAGTTTTTTTGACAGATAAATGAACTAATTTTTATACGGTTTCACCTAATCGTGAGAAAACAAGTTTATTGAATCAAAAAAATGCTGTATGGGTTACACAGGTATCCTGAAGTGATATTATGCTGAAGTTCATGTGCGCATCTAATAAGCAGTTACAGTAAACGTAAGTGCTGTTAAGAAATGTTTGAAGCAGAATATTTTCTTCTAGCTACCTCGATTATTCACAGTTCCAACTTGAGCTTCTTTTGCTGAAATGTCTTTTTTTTCTAAATCATAGGACGTTTTTGGAATTTTAGAACTGCTGTTACTATCTGAAACAGATCCGTTGACTACAACTGCGGTTACCATGTATCTGAAACATTTATTTTTTTTTCAATAGTCTTCTGGCTCCCTACTTCATAAGTTTCACTGTTACTACAGTTCAGTGAAATAGTTGTGACTTGAAAGTAGGAATCAATGTTGGTGTTGTAGAAGCAAAATGTGAAAGATGTATTTTTAACAGAGAGTGACCAAGTATTCTGTTTTATTTTGACTAAAACTAGCTGCGGCATTAGCACCCATTTCATACTTCACAATAATTAATTATTGTTTGAAACAGAGAGATATCAAACTTTCGAATGAGTTTGATTCTTTTTACTCGTGAGTAAATCGGCTGTTGGAAAATTCTATTCAAAAAAACCCCGCTGCAGTATATCCTCATTTCTTCTTTTCGTTCACCTGTGCAATAGGAGAGTAGTTCCTGATTTCACCCCCGTGTGTTAGCGAAAAAAATTCGCCAAGCAGTTCTTATTTGAGTGTTGAAAGCGGACGAAACTTCCAGCAGGAGGGTTAATTTCTCGATTCCAGCGCGCCGCCATAGATCGTGGTCAGTGTGGAATCTTCAACGTGGCACCATTCCTAGAATGTACATACCAGAGAAAAGACAATTCGCATTGTTGTAGGCATCGGGGGATAGGGCAGAAGACGTGAGTTGTTATATTCCGATACCATCTGGTAATTAAAAAGGTTATTTACCGTCGATTAGAAACTAGGGTTCAGAAACTGCATAATTTTTCAATGTTTTCAACAAAAAATACATGTTTCAACTCGTCTGTTTCCATAATTTCCTATCAGGGTTCGTCAATTTCATAATGGCTCTTTGAAGGGGGTGGGAACTCTCATACGTAGGGGAATTTTAAGGGGAAAAAAAGGGCGCAGTCTCATATAGGCAAGGAGGGTCGGCGCGCTTTCTCGGTCGCATAGCGCAGTCGGTAGCGATTTCGGTGATCTGTCCGACCGACCCTGGGTTCGAACCCACCAGAGGTATTTATTTTTGTAATTTCAGAAAAAATGTTTTTTTGAGTTCCCACCTCCTTTAACCATATTTCTATCGTATAACCTGATTTTTCTCAAATGATTCTAGTCAAATTCATTTTTCCCTTCCTAAATATCTACCATGCTTAATCACATGCAACTCTGTATTATTGAAAAATGTCTTGACATACAAATAAACCTTTTTTTACGGTTTCATACTGTTCATAAAACAGCTTACCAATAAATCTAATCAATAGGACAGACCCTCAAAAAAAGTCATAAAAAAACAAACAGGCGAAGAGTTTTGAAAACAGTAACAATGTTTACAATATTACTGTTCCAATAATACTATATTTTTGGATATCTGATGAGCTTCTGATAACACGCCAACAAAAGTTGCAACACATTTTCTATTTTTCTTTAGTATCTAGAACTGTTACTCTCTAGCCAAATTTATAGTAACGGGAATTTGCTAGTGAGGTGGTACCTCGTAGTTTAACTTTCCGTCCTGTTTTTTTACTGTTTCACCGCTTTCATTTCCTCTCAATAAATTCTTCACAAGCAATTTGAACATGGACAAAGCATACCCTAAAAGTTGATGTTTTCTAGGAACAATAAATTTTGAATTTTCACAGTTGAGAATGAAAATTGAAAGAAGTGGGAAATGTATCGTTCCAGTGAAACTGTATTCTTTCAGTCACTGTCAAATTTCTATTACTCTATGGAAATATGACCCGAAAAAATAGCTACCCGGTTTAATGCCCCGCTGTGACAATATGACACATTCCCATTCAGACACCCTCCTCCATTCGCAATGACTGCTGATGCGCAATAAAACGCTCTCCAATTCTAAACGGTCAATACCCCTGGATCAAATGTCACACTCCTTCTATATCCCTCCTCATGATATGTGATCTCCCTAGGAACAGTTTGACTCCGCCCCTTCATGGAGTATATAAACCCAGGGGTCCGGGTTGTTCGTCAGGTTCTTTTTGGCTATTTGTCATGGCCTGTATTCTCAACTGATTTTTCTGGACTTTCATTTCTATATGTACTCACTCCGCCTCGTACTCTCTCTCCCCCAATCACGCCTGCCCTTGCACGTGCTTTCTCTCACCCTCCTGTCTCCCCAACAGGCCACCTCAGGAGATCGAGCAGCCCCTTTTGGAGGTAAGACAGCGACCCCAGTCAAAAGTAAAATTGCTTACTTTCAAAAATTTCAAATTTTCAATGTCCCTTTTCCAGCCACCCATTCCGGAATTACTGGAGCTGCTGCCATTCCAAGAGCCCTTTTCACCCCAAGCAAACGGGCAGGAAAACGCCCTACTTCCGCAAGAACCCCACAAGAAGGAGAACCCAAGATTAAGAGGAACCCGGCAGGTATGGTTTTTTCTTCTTTGTGTTTCAAGAAAAGTGTTCCTTCTTTGTGTTTCAATGTAGCTTTTTTTCAGCCTCTGATCGTTACTGGGACATCAACGACGTCGAGATGAAACCCGCCGACGAGGAAGTTGTTCACCCATTGATTCAGGCCGATTCTTCTGCTATCGCAGAATATATACGCTTACGTCGTAGTATTGGACTTTCAAATCTTCCTATCGTATAATTTTTATCAAAAGGTTACCATCGTAAAAGTTTGCTACCAGTTGTGTTAATTTGATATAAGTGAGCGGAGCTTCCGGAGAGCTTCCGGAGACCCCCATTATACCGAAAAAAAAATCATTCTTTACCGTTAATACGCTAGCGAGTAGACGCTCATTATGAACTCTCTCCCTTTTTCCTTCAATATCCCAGCTCAAGCGGCTTCCCCAGCTCAAGCTGATCCTACTTTCCGTGTTCCATTCGTCTCCACTCCTATTGCCTCACCAACCGAACGTAAATTTTAACAAAATTATTTTTTCCATACACTTATTTTCTCTTTTAGCTACTACTCTCTCCCCAATTCTCCGCAATTCTCCCCACACTCCAGTATGCCCAGCGACCCCAACTTTTCGAATTTTCGTAACGACACTTTTTATTTAAAGGAGGACTGAAGTCCCAATTTTTTATTTTTGATTCCGGTAAATTAGAACATGCTGAACATTTTTTCCTCTTGAAGCACATGTCAAAAATCGCTCTGAAACGAGATATACCGCTCTAAAAACATGAAATCCCTTTCTGTGGCCGAAGTTTCTCCGCTACGTGGCCATACGTGGAATTGATTTTCACTGTTTTTTCCACTGGGGACCCCAATAAAATCATCAAAATTGATGGAAAAGCATCTGAAAATAAGGTCC
>GL379915.1:177501-235085 GCA_000143925.2 Caenorhabditis brenneri | reverse complement strand
AAAATCATCAAAATTGATGGAAAAGCATCTGAAAATAAGGTCCCCAGTGGAAAAAACAGTGAAAATCAATTCCACGTATGGCCACGTAACGGAGAAACTTCGGCCACAGAAAGGGATTTCATGTATTTGAAGCGGTATATCTCGTTTCAGAGCGATTTTTGACATGTGCTTCAAGAGGAAAAAATGTTCAGCATGTTCTAATTTACCGGAATCGAAAATAAAAACATGTGACTTCAGTCCTCCTTTAATAAATTTATTTCTTGAGATTCTTTGGGTTGTGATGTTGAAAGAAATCCTTCTATTGACTATTCCAATCGTTTAGAAAGAAAAGTCTGTCAGTTGAGAAGAGGAGGAACCACTTAAAATCAACTATATCAATGGATTCAACGGAAATCAGATTATTTTCCTATATTTCTTCTCGTTGGACATTAGACTTTCCTTCCCATCTAAATTAATGTTTTCTTATCACAAAAGTTACCGTTATTTCCAAGTTTGAACTTTTATTATAGGTTACAAAACGAAAATGAAGAACATGGAACAGAAAAAATATGTGTGAGATAGGGGAACATGGCTTTGGTAAAACTAGCAAAAACACTTTTGAATCAATTCATGAACGTTCATGGACGTTCCAGAGCACGTAATCATTTCAAAGTTGAATGTTAATCAAAATTGTATGTTTCCCAATGAAAAGTTATGACATCTTTTTTTTTACAAAGAACAGTGCGTGGTGAGCAATTTCAATTTTTCAGAACAGAAACATCTTCGTTTCAATGAATAATTATAATCAGTATGTATCTCACACCAAGATCCTGCTGCTATTAGCATTTGCAATGATTTGTGAATTTGAATGAAAGTTTTGGACTCTAACAAAACTAGGAAGAAGAAACATGAGAAACACGAAATCAATTGAGGCACCGAAAAATTAAAACCAGCTATTGGTTATTGGCATCTAGGTCAGCTTTCAAAGTGATCAATGCAACTAACTTGAATGTAACATCACGAAAAGTATCATATCAATATATAGGAACAGCGAAGCAGATATAATTGTTTGCACATAGAAAAACGTATTTTCTGTCGTGTACTTGTCTTCAAAAATAGGCTCAAGTAATCTGGAATATTACTTGATTGAAATCTGGCAATGAGCTTCCGTATTTTGCGTATTGACTCCAATTAGTTCCGCCTAATTCACTGTTTCATCTCTGTTGAATAATGGAGATCTCCAGAAATATCAGCTGAATGACGGAAGCTAACTCGTTAATACGATAAATAAAAGAACTAGCTGTTTCAACTTGATTTTGAATTAGTTTTGAATAGTTCCGAGTATTTTTATTCATTCGAGGTGTTGTCTCAAACTGTCAGAAATTATTTTATCCTGTTTTGACTGTTTCGTTTTTTTAGTTAACGAGACAGTCAGAAAAAAGAACAATGCCAATGTTGCAACTCTATGCCTCATATTCTCATTTGTGTTGTGATAACAGGATAACAACCTTTTTTTTTTTGAAAGAGCGCTGACAAAAAATCTAGAAATTACTGCTCTAAACACCCTATCAATTTACACAAATTTATGTTGACTTATTACGAATCATTTTTTTTCTCAGAAATATTTATTCACGATCCTTTACCATTTGAAAATAGAGTCAAGTGTTCTAGTACAACTCCTCCTTCTTATCATCCTCATACTTCTCCACCTTCTTCTCCTCCTTCGGTTTCTCCTCTTCCTTTGGCTTCTCAATTCCCTCTTTCTCCCCATCTTTCGGTTTCTCTTTTGTTTCTTTCATTGATTTTCCAGCTTCCAACTCCACCTCCTTCTTCTTAATCACCTTCTGAGTGTGCTCCACAACTCCATTCTTCTTTTTCTCCTGCTCTTCTTTCATCTTCTTATTCAAATAGTCCTCCCAATCATATGGATATTCAGTTGATCCAGTGTTCTTCATGGCCTCTCGAAGCAGATAATACATTCGTTCGTAGTTCGGCTCGTCGAAGAACTTTCCCTTGTCAATCGTCTCCAGGATCTCGAGGTATTCACGAGGGCATCTGAAAAAATGGCACTTCGGAACTTTCGCGGCGACAGCATGAAAAGATTACTACGACTAAACTATGTCTCTACCTAAGGAGATTATGAAACATGTTATTTTTTAAAATCTCACCCTCCAAACATCTTCTTCTTGACAATCGGATCAGTTCGAATGGCTCGTTTCTCCTTCCCGACATCCTGGATTTCCGTCATGTTACGCCATGGAAGGGATCCTTTGGTGATTTCCACCTAGAAATTAGATTTTAAGATTTGTATTCATGCTTTAAATTTGATGTTTTGGCTTTTAGTTGATTCTTTCTCTAACATGCAAACTACTTCAAATGTTGCCCTGCTTTTCCGGCGAATATTATCTCATTTGAACCCACCCAATGAGTGATAAAAAAGCGCAAAAGGATTTTTGTACAAAGTCATCCGTTCTTAAGATATACCGGTTTTCATATTTTCATATCATGAAAATCTTGAAATACTTCAAAAACTTGTAACTCCCTTTAAACTTATCGTATTCAATGAGTAAAAAAACGAAAATGTAGCAAATTTAACGAACTGTAATTTGGTTTTAATCTCACTCAATGAAAAAATGATTATCTTCTCTGAAATTTAGTATTTCAGTTGGTCGGTTTTTCAAAACCCAGGAAGGAAGGTTACATGGAATCTGGGGAGATGCTCAAAAAATTACTCACAATTGATATAATACGTGTGCAAAATATCAGAGTAAGTAACCGTTCAAAATAGAGAAAAATTTTTTTTTTTTGAAAATTTTGCAAAAAAAAAAATTTAAAAAAGGACCGTATCTTCACAGAAAAGCAAGATGTCAAAAAGTCATCAACTACAAAATTGTTTAAAATTGTATTCTGATCAATTTGTCAGTTGATCATTTTTCATGATTTCTCATAACTGATGAGTTATACGTGATTATCTGAGATATTCGCCTAGGAACACAACTTTACACTTTCTGTGGACGTTCAGGCCACGAAAATCGTTTTTATCTTGAAAACGAGCAAAGACACCAAAAAGTGTTCAACTAACAAAATGTGAAATATGCATTTTGCAGCATTTTTTTAGTTGGCAACTTTTCTGTAAATAATACGGGTCTTGAGATATGAGTGGTTTAGCACATAGAACCTTGAAAACATTTCGAAATGTTGATTTAAAAAAGTTGTTTTCTGATAACAGTTGGTGGCTTTTCTTGAAATGCTCTAAATTTTTAATGTTGCATCAATGGTGGAAATTTTTGATTACCCAAAACCCTCAAGTGGTTCAGAATTGGGTCGGATTCGGGCAATTGATGTGCTTAACCACTCATATCTCAAGACCCGTATTATTTACAGAAAAGTTGCCAACTAAAAAAATGCTGCAAAATGCATATTTCACATTTTGTTAGTTGAACACTTTTTGGTGTCTTTGCTCGTTTTCAAGATAAAAACGATTTTCGTGGCCTGAACGTCCACAGAAAGTGTAAAGTTGTGTTCCTAGGCGAATATCTCAGATAATCACGTATAACTCATCAGTTATGAGAAATCATGAAAAATGATCAACTGACAAATTGATTAGAATACAATTTTAAACAATTTTGTAGTTGATGACTTTTTGACATCTTGCTTTTCTGTGAAGATACGGTCCTTTTTTAAAATTTTTTTTTTGCAAAATTTTCAAAAAAAAAATTTTTTTCTCTATTTTGAACGGTTACTTACTCTGATATTTTGCACACGTATTATATCAATTGTGAGTAATTTTTTGAGCATCTCCCCAGATTCCATGTAACCTTCCTTCCTGGGTTTTGAAAAACCGACCAACTGAAATACTAAATTTCAGAGAAGATAATCATTTTTTCATTGAGTGAGATTAAAACCAAATTACAGTTCGTTAAATTTGCTACATTTTCGTTTTTTTACTCATTGAATACGATAAGTTTAAAGGGAGTTACAAGTTTTTGAAGTATTTCAAGATTTTCATGATATGAAAATATGAAAACCGGTATATCTTAAGAACGGATGACTTTGTACAAAAATCCTTTTGCGCTTTTTTATCACTCATTGGGTGGGTTCAAATGAGATAATATTCGCCGGAAAAGCAGGGCAACATTTGAAGTAGTTTGCATGTAAGTAAAATCGCCTTATTAGTGATAGGAAGAGTAAGAGACGAAAATGTATTCAGTGTAGCGGTGAAAATTTCTAGTAGGCCCGAACCTTAAAAACCGTCTGTTTCATGACGAACACGATGTTAATTGTGTTTCGAAAGTTACGCTTTCAATTTAACATAACTGCGCGATACCTACCTGAGACATAACCCTATACAAAAACGTGTTTGCCGTTGTTTGGACTTAGACAAAGTAGAAGAAAAATTCTGTATTAAAACCTGATGTCATACAAGTGAAACAGAAACCTAGTCATGTCAATGACAAAACTTTGAATTGAAATGCATTTTCTGTTTCACAATCTTAACAAGGTTCTTCCAAACTAGTCCAAAACATTTTGGAATTATTTGTAGTTGTGTGCAAAATTAACAAAAATGAGCACTATATATTGATGAAACAATGAAACCATGGCTAGTTTTCGCCTATTGGTGTAAAATTGTATGAAATGAAAAAGTCATATGAGTGAAACAGAAACTAAACCTCGCTACCTATGATGACTTGGTGATGAAATCAATCTTCTCAGTTTCAGAACATTGACAAGGTGCTCCCAAATTAAAAAATTCTAATCGATCCTTGATTTGGCCTCAAGATATTACAGACTCAAAAAAGTTAGCAATTCTCTTAAAATTGGTAAAAGACCCCCTTGTCTCTTTATACTGTCACTCAGTCTAGGAAAATCCCTTTATAACAGTTTGAACAGCAATTCACTTGACCATAACTTTCAAAGGTTTGCCTAGAACCGTTAGGACAAAGCTTGGATAAAAAACTTTTTGAAATGAAGTATAATGTTTCAGAATTAGCTTATATGCTCTAGGATATACTGGAGGAATCATATGGATTTGTACAAGACTTATTAACTTGGAAAAAAACTAGCTAATAATAATGAGTAGTCATAACAGAAATTATATATTCTATGTTTCAAAACAATCAGATAGCATTCTGACCAATGGGGAATTTTCCATTAGGATCCTTCTTACATCTTTCCCAAAACATTCTCACTCACCAACATATACAACCAAGTTTCACAATCATCCTGTCGGCACAACTCTCTTCCGGCGTGACAACTGACTGGTGCATACTTGACAGTTCCACGGAATCCGGCCACATTCCGTGGCTTCTTAATGGTTCCATCCTCATGAGCAAACTTCCGAGCCATTCCGAAATCCAGGACGTAGACCTTACGGAGTTCTCCAACTTCGGCACGTCCAATTGTGTAGTTACCCGGTTTGACGTCACGATGGAGGTATCCAATGTTGTGCATGTCCTCAAGAGCCTCCAAGGATTGACGACCAACGGAGATGGCAGTGCCCATTCTAAAAATAGCGGTTTGGAAGAGGAAGCAACAATTGAAAAAAAGCAACATTTTTAACGTTCAATGTAAGGGGTCGATAACTTCGCAATACGTAATTGAAGCATCAGAAGAAAATGTCTCGACAAATGTTCAAAAAATTTCACAGTTTGGTTTTTCCGATTTCGTGTATTTTTGAATTTTTCAGTTTTTCGTTTCATTCTTCCATTTTAGTTTATTTTGATCATTTTCTGACGTTTCTACTTGTTGTTATTCGAAAACATTCATTTAATGCTCATTCTCGAAAAATGTGAAAAAAGCCGCGGGCCGGGCCTGGCCGCGGCTTTTTCCTGACGCGTAGAAAAGCCGCGGCCGGGCCGGCCCTGCTTTTCTGACAGCCCTGATTTATATCACACAAAGTTGTAGCAGGAAATATTGGTCAAAACTTGATAGTTTCAGTCTAAGAATTCCAGCTTCCCTGTTTCCCTAGTATCTTGAAGACTTTATCAACAATTTCGCTCTGACGGGAGTGTCCTAACGGAAAATCTAGTAACAACCCAAACACATAAGGTAGCTGAAACTGACAGTTTTTTCTGACTGTGGAAACCCAGCGCCCAATAAAAAAACAAAAACTCACGAAAACTTCTTAGTGGGTGCATTTGCTCTCAAATCAGCCAACGACAGACCGACAAACGTCATGACGACATAATTGAAATTGTCGACTTGTCCCTTATCCTCAATGTTACAAAAGTGTCTTCCACCTGCCTTTTTCAGCTCATTCAACACGTAAACTTCCATTTTCAACAGCTGAATCTTCTCATCTTTTCCCTCAACTTTCAGTGCAAAAAGGTCTCCTTTCGGATTGGAACACTTGTAGACTGCACCGAATGCACCCTCACCGAGCTTCTTGTCGATACGCCATTTCTTCACTTTTTGACCGACATTCAATTGGATCAAGTCTCCCATTCTTTATGAGTTACTGGAAATAAAATCGTATTTGCTTGATAATCCAGTGAAAATTTGTTGACAGAAATCAAAGCTATTAGAAACAGAGAAAGAAAAACTGAACTTGCCTTTATGTATCCGGAGAAAACTTGCAAAGCGAATTCAAAATAAATCAATTTTGAAGTTTTTTCACCTTTATGGCTTTTGCTAGTTCATAGAAATTAGGCTAGTAAAGTAGAAGAGTTCACTAAATTTTTTTAAGTTTCACGTGTTTTATGAACCTTCATGTTTTCGAACAGTTCAATAATGTCGAAAACGATGGGGGATGATGTCTTTTCAGCAAGTTTTCCAAAGTTCACGTCTAAATCTTCTGAATTTTAAGAAATGTATGTTCAATCTCAGAAGTTTCAAGATGTTTTGAAGAGTCAATGTTTGTTTTGTGATGATGATTGAAAACCCAATCGATTTCTGTTTCAAGTTGCTCTAGAATAAAAGCATGCTGAAACTGGAACTGGTTTTATTAAAAAAACCGAACAACTAGACTAACGATTCAATAATTCTCGTTCTTGGAATTCTTTTAGCAGCTACCCTCCGTGTTGCGAGGGAGTCCCCGTTTCCGCTTCCGGCGGAAAATTGTTTTGCTTGGCCACCCTGAAGTGGGAATGGTTAAAATTTCTCAGTTACAAGAAATTATGGTAAATCTGAAACATTGGTTGTTTGCTAATATTGTCCAGTTTACCTTTTTCTTCATAAATTGAATCCCAGTATTGAGATTTTTATTACTCATTTGTTATCGGTTAAGTCCTGCTCTGGAGTTATGTGCAGTTACCAGGTTTTGGAATTTTTCTTCTGGAAGCTTCATTCGAGCATACTATTCTCCACTTCCAATCAAGTTGAAACATTTAAGGCTGCCTTCCATCGCACACTTTTCCGTTTCAATCACATAATTTCAAAAATTGACGTTTTCTTGAATTCAATCCAGAAGAAGAACGGGATCTACAATGAAACTCCAATTAATTGTCTTTTCTCTTGATACCATATTTTCAAAACCGAAATCAATCGTTCGCAGAAGAACAGTCTAAACGTTTTCTACAAGGCTTTTTCAAATTGTTTAGCAAATTATCCGGTTGCTGGAAAGCTAGCCCACTGTGCTGGAACTTCATTTCATCCTTAGCACGGTTGTCAAATTTTTCAGCTCATTGCCCTCAAAAATAAAAAATGAATTTTGTTTCATCAGCGTTCTATCTACCCTAGGTGGAACAGTCAGGTTAATTTGACCAGAGATTTCATGAGATCCATAAAAGAGATATAGTTTTTCTAGTTCACTATCTGAGTTATTCAAGTAATTTTCGATTCAAGGAAGTGTTAGCAATATGACCTGCTGTTGGCTCCTCTTCACAGTTTCTCGAAATCGGAAATCGCAGTTTTCGGTAAACCACTATACATTCGAAACAGTGCCCAAACGTAATAAAAAAAATAAACGGTTCCCAAACTGTTTTCAAAGTTTTTTCTTCACATCGGGATAGTGCTGCCAAATGAAGAGACTGCAAATCAAACTAGGTTTTCAATCACGTTCGACTAAAGCTGTGTGTCCCGTTCCAAGTAAAATATTGCAGCTATATTGAACAATAATAGTTTCTCGAAACCGTAAACAATAGTTTTCAGAAAACCACTACTCTTGTTTTTATCAGTTTCATGAATATGATTTCAGCAGCGTGACAAATTACTGATTTATTCTACAGTATCCGTCAACTTTTGACTTTGCTGTTCAGGACTCATTTCCAATTCAAAAAGAAATTACTAAGCTTTTTATTTGTTTCTTGAAGTTTTTAATAGATATGGAGCAATGAAACCAGTGAACAGGCCATAAATGGCCTAGAAAGAAGATGAACTTTTCTAGTTCGATTTGAAAAGTTCAAACAAGATTGAAGAAAACAGGCCACATTTTTCCGTTTCAATCACGTAGTTTGAGAGCTTGAAGACAATACAGTTTTGATCTACAGATGCTTTCTGAAGGAACTCTGCAACCAATAGTATCTTCACGAGCTATCAGAAAAGCAAGTAAACTCTCCTAGTTTAACTTTCGAAGTTTATACAAAGTCAGAAATAATTTAATTTAGTTTTCACGAGGTAGCTCGAGATTTTTGATAAAGCTCAATTCTGAGATATCCATACGAAACAAAAATGATTCCAATGCGAAGAGTAGATCGTAGCAGTTCTCTCTACATTCGCCTATCTTTATCACAGTTTCTCGAAACCGGAGTAATTAGTCTCTTAGATATTTTCGATATATCTTTTTACAGTTTCATTTATATGACTTTAGAGTTAGTTGAAACAGTCATTTCAATAGAATTTGCTGGCTGCTATTTTTTTGCAGGGTTTTTTGTGTTATCAAAATCCGGCTCATATTCAAACTGATTCAATTTATGTCCGTTACTGGAAGTTGTTATTGAACCGATCCGGTTGTTACTTCAATATATTACCAGCATGATTTTAAAATTCGTACAACTCACTTCGTACCATAACGAAATATTTGTGTTTCATCAGTTTTTTAATCTTACTTGGGTGGACTTTTTTCTGATCCAGGTGAAATTGTTTCCATCAACACTTTTGAATGTTTGGGGATTTATTCTAGTGTACATACATAGCAATCAGAATCATTCAAAATCAGTTCTGCGGTTTCCCGATTCAGTTAATTGACAATAGGCGTTTAATAATATAGTTCATCGTTAATTCCTGACTTGTCCTGGGTGCTCCGAATGATTGATTCCAAGCAGTAACTTTTGTCAGAGATATTAGGTGAATATAACAGACGACTACACGCCCCATCGAAGACGTCATCAGGCGTTTTCGATGGGGCGCAGAGCTAGGTTGTTAAGGCGTGATGACGACTTAGCCCAGGCATATTTAATTTTTTTCTAACGTGGATGAATTAGTTACTAGTCGGTAGGAGATTGGCCTATTGTTATCACAATTTTTCGAAACCGGTATAACCTTTTTTACAAGAACAATAATCTATTTTCTTACAGTTTCATGAACATAACTTCAGCAATACCGTTTTGAATAATCATTGCGATGACATCTCGCTGTCGATATCCTGGGTTTTTTTGTGTTTACAAACTGTAGATCTGTTTGTCTGTTACTGGAAGTTGTTATTGAGCCTACTATGATGTAACTTCAATTCGCTGACAACTATGAACGTATTTAACGAATTGTATACCCCATCGCTTCTCGTCAAGATGGAAATTCCAGTTTCATCAGCTTCCTATCTCATAAAGATGGAACAGTAACAATAATGTGATCTGAGATGACTTGACATCCTGAAATATCACGGTTATCTACAAAAAAATATTAACCAGCCTATGATATTTTTCAAACTTTCAACAGGGTAAGTTTTGCAATTATTTCCCGATTCATTTACCTGTCATAAGCGTAGCAATCGAATATTTCATCGTTGATTCCCGACTTTTCTTGGATACTCCATATTCAAGCAAAACGCTGAGAACAACAACTACTACCGACCGGTCGAAAATATGTTTGAATTTTAGGTAACAGTGCTTCCATCATTTCAAAAATCTATACACTCTCAAAAAACTAGAAAAGAAGATTTTTGTACCCCATGGTGATCTCTTATCCGCTAGTCGGTAGGAGATCAACCATAAGGTCAAACTTGGAAAATTACAACATTTACTTACGAATAATATGAAACAGAAAAAATATTGTGAAGCTTTCGAAATTTTCTGTTTTAGACAGGTTTCAATAATTCTATTTTTGTTACCGGAACCATTATTTGTTTGATATGAGTTGAAAATTTACTTTGCAGGTAATAATTGATTATGATACAGTACGATTATTATCCAGTTCATCTATTGCAGTATATACTCACTGAACGTTTTCGAAACTGATTCTCAAGAATGGCCCTGTTTCAGTGTGTCAAGATACACGTAAATGAGAAAGTCGTGACAATTTGCGACCTCATGGCTGTCGTGGCACAAGAAGATGTAGAAAAAAAACGTTCATTTATGTACATAGAGGAAACCGAGCTCAATAGAGTTCTCAAGGCTTGTACAGCGAGGTCGTATCGCCACGTAGAATCTGAAGGGTGGTGAGGCAATCGACCATTTCACTTCACAGAATCGTTTTGAATCGAATAATTCAAAGCAAATGATCTTTATTACATATGGAATGTTCATTGTTCTAAAACTTCACGATCTCAAAGGTCTATTTGGAAACACTACTGGTAGACCGACGGGCTTTTACACAAGATGTTTCAAGTTACGGCTTTCAAAAAACCTAATAATAACTGAAAATAGCATTTTTTTTGTATTCCGAGAATGCATTATAAAGAGGTGTTTTAAGAACAGTTGATTGACAACCGTCTTTCTTTGAGCCACATTCGTTTTGAAAAAAATTGATTGCATGACAAAAAGCATTTTTAATCCAATTTTCATGTAATTCCTTACCCGCAAAATCAATTCCAAAAACATTATCTTTGAATATAAAAATGCTGAAACTGCTATTTTTCAAGATTCAAACGCAGGTGTACTCATACAGAACGACGCCGACATTCCCGAGATTCTTCATCAAAAATTGACTAAATTTTCATTTCAAAAGCTCATTTCGCTCTAAATACCAGTACTAGTTTCATTTTTCCATATACAATTAAAAATGTCATGTCCGAATTCCTTGTACTCCTCATACGGTACTTCTGCAATCTCTTCACAATTCAGTTGCCGTTGATTGTACACATATCTGATCTTCTTTAGAACTGCAAGCTTGAGTCTTTCAGCGAATTGTGGGTTTTCTGGGTTGATAGTGAAGTTTTTATAAGCGGGATCGGTGAGCCATCCAGAACCAAGGATGTTTTCTTTGGTAGTGCGGTAGTGTCTGAAAATGCGATGTAGGAGATGGTTACTAAGTTCAGAAACTTTTAACACATCAGAGATAGCCTATATGAAACAAAAAATATAATGTAAATTTTTTTCAGTTTCATAATTTCCATAATTCTAGAGTTTTTGTTTTTCTTTAGTACAGGCAAAATTTGATCAACCAAAAAAGAAACAAAGAAATACCTGATCAACGCCACCTCACTCTTCACATACTCCGCCGTCGTCCCTGGATATCTTTGGTATGCCCAGTGGTAGTACATTGCCGCTATCTGAAATTATTCTATAAGTTATATTGCTGAAAACTCTAGAAACATACCCTTTCCGGCCGATACATAGTCTTATAGGCACCCCAGGTGACTGGAGATGAGACGTTGTACTTGAGGAATTCCATTTCGGAGATTATCTGGAATTCAAGTTTAAGAATGCGGACTATAGTAAACAGCTTTTAATTCATAAGACATTTAGGGACTTCCTGAAACAGACAAACCTGTTCATCACTCAAATACTTCTCTGGAAGTACCCCTGTCTTTTGAATTCTTCGAATCGAAAATGCCACTTCACTAACTGTATCGTTATACCCGCTTATTAACTCCAAAACAGTTTTGATATTCTCATCCAAAATCACCAGTCTCTCATCAATATCCACATTGATCACCCATTTCGAATGATGCTTACTTCGCTGGTGGCATTCCTATGAAAATGTTTTGTATAGAACAGGGCTGAGCGTGAATTATTTTGTACGGATTCCGTAAAATGTGAAATTTACATATTGAAAATTCGTAAAAACCTTAAAATCGAAAATATCAAATCTCATCCTTGATTTAGACAGGAGTAAGGAAGTTGAAAAAGTTACATTAATCTGCAGAAGGTGAAACTGCCAATCCACATTCTTATATTCTGACTGGATAACTGTCAGTTCGATCTCCCCGGTTCTTATATAGTCATCCATTATCTTCCTACTGTACTCATCCATATTGAAAATTGTGAAGTAGAAATAACGGACACCAATTAGTTTATAGTGCTCTACGAACTCTATAACTTCTAGCCATTTTGTCTCTGAGCCATAGATGGGACCAACACAGACGGATATTTTATGAGGATGGGCTGAAAATTCAGAAAGCGACATCGAATTAGATTTAAAATACATTTGTAATAAAAAAAGGTCATAAAACAGAGAAATAACTGAAATTTTTCATTAACTGTTGCGAAAAATTCACGGTTTCAAATAGCCTGTATTCTACGATTTCTTTATTTTTGATATTATAAATTGAGCCAGTAGAATCAAACTCACTCTCAAAAGCCCTAAAAACCAATGGAATGGGCTCCTGCTCCTTTGGATTTTCTTCGCGATCAAAACCAATCGACACGTATTTGGCTCCAATTCTCCTAGGACATCTGACCACATTCATTGGGAAGAATACAGATTGATAGTCGGAATTATTGATTTCTTCACGAAGACAGTCAAAGTATCGGCAGGTGACGTTTTGACTGGAATTAAGAAGTACTGTATCAAAAGCATGGTAACTTTGTCAAGTGGATTGAGCGCTAGTCGATCCTGGTCTTTGCAGAAAAAATAATTTGTTAGAAAATCTATGGCTTATATTTGTTAGAAAACTGTGTTCAGTTCTACCTTACAATGGAATGATAAAAAAATTCTCAAACTATTTTTGAGGGGTTAGGATACGAAATGTATTCCTCTCTCTAATTCCGACTGTTAACAGAAGCGAGGAGTCACTGTTATAGTAAACTAGTTTTGGAAGAAATTCAATGATTACTGTTTTGAAACCATGGTAATTTGTGACAGTTGGAATAATATCTAATTGGTTTGGGTCTCATTTTTCAAAACTAAAACTTGCATCGTGCTGGGTAACATATTTTAAATTTATCATCGGAATTACACCGTTACTGTAACAGTGAACTGAGGAACAAAAGTTTAAAAATCTGTAGTAATCTCTACATTTACCCATAACTCCTCTGAGACGTCGTTGTGATTGAAATGTGATCCGGATAGACAAAAGCAGACAATAGACGAATCTCGGATCCCAGTATATTATCCCTTCGGGACACGTTCTTTTGGATCCATTCCCAATGAAGATCTTCAAATGGCACTTGTTCAGTGTGGACTTGATTCCAGGATTCAGAAGGGCAGTGGAATGTGAAGTCCAAGACCAAGAGATTAGTCTTAGTTGAACTGGAAAACGATAAATGAAGAAAGAGAAACATTAATTTTTTTCTTGATCTCACCTGTCCAACGTTTCATTGATCGATGCCCTTGTAATCCTGAACCCATTTACCAGAAAATCTTGGTTTTCCCTCCAAAAACTGTAGACATTCATTGAAATCAGACCCAAACATAACAATAACACAACACATTTTGCACCGTTTCGATAAAGGGTTATCTGGAAATGAAAACTTTCATTATCGCATTCCTGAATCAACAAAATCAGCAAATCTAAAAATCAATGTGGTACTTCATGTAGAGATAAAATCCTGCAAAAAGCTCAGTTTTTTAACAAAAAAAGTTCGGTTACATTACTATATAAAATCCTCACGAAAAAATGAGTTTTTTGTTCGCTTCAAAAAAAAATCGTCAAGAGCTTGAAATGTCATTTCATAAAAAACGAACTCACCATGACATCAACAATTCCTTCATTCTCTTCCTGAGTACAACAGCACAGACACGAGAAAGTAAATATGAAAGTCACACCTGAATAAAAATTAAACATAAAAACTATAGATTCAGCTAGCTGTTCAAAACAAAACCAGAACTGGTGTGTTCTTCACCTCCATTAGAAGAGCTCCAAGAACACAAACGATTGAGCAAAGAAAATGGCTCTATTCGACTTCAACGTTCCGCTCAGAATTCAACGGTCCGGCGATTTGGATTCCCAAAATTCGACCTTTTAGAACTTTGATACATTTTTTAAGCATTTGTTAGTGTTTTTACTCAGTTCTAAAGGTTATCACAATATCCACTGCTACTGGAGGACTATTGAAGAGAATAAACATGTATTGGAACAGTTTTGTTTGTTTGGGCATTCAAGGTGTATGAGGTTCAATGAGATAACAATTATCTGCGTTTTTTTTTTCATCGAAAACCTAAACTACTTGAAACAGACTCTAACAGAAAGAAGTGCAAAATAATCTCAGAGTTCGACACAGAAAAATTCTAGATGGGGAGTTTCAAAACTCTGATTTTTTTTTACGTTTTCCACATATTGCTTTCTTTCACAAAGATCAGAGTTCTGCAATATGTACTGGTTCTCAGGTAGCGTTCAGTTCGTAGAACTTTCCTGTTTCAAATGTTCCTTTTCTTGTTCCGCTTTTTGTATTTTTCTGATCAGGAAGTAATAAAGATTTGAGTAACTTATGGACAAAATCACACTGGATCTGATTAATGCTTCAATACTTTTTGAAATTCCAATAGGTTATATCCGGATAGACTTGAAAAAATTTGCTGTCGGCTCCATTTTGGAATTCAATAAGACCAACACAAACTGAATCCAATCAACAGACAAGATTCTATTCTCTATATAAGACAGGAAAGGAACTTTAATTTTTGAAATCTGGTTTTTTCAGAATTGCGTTGTTATTTTCCTACTTTTTTAACTGTTTCAGTATCATATTCTGTTTACCACGCATGTTTTTTTGTGTTTACACTGTAGATCGAGCAGCGCTCCTGATCTTAGGGAATTTGTTATGATATAGTAAAAAAGTGATCTAACAGAAGAATGAGGTTACAACAAATCTGATATACTGTTTCAAAAAAGATAAAAGACCGCATAGACCGATTAGTTACCTATTTCTTTCTTTGTTGTCAAATCAACTTCTTGAAACAGAAAAAAAACCGAAAAGTAATCTCAAATTTATAGTTTTGCTAGATAGGAAGTACCGAAATCCTGAATTTCTTTCAGGTTTCTGTAGTTTTCTTCCGAGAAAATCGGAGCTTTCTTTCTTTCCATAAATGCGATGCGAATTATGATCACTAAGCAAATCGAAAGCCTATCTTGTAAGAAAAATTGATCGTTATATTTACAGGTTGGCACCATGAATAGCATGTAGAAATTTCATGTTTCTGTTTTCTCATTTCAGTTCATTATTACACCGTTATATTACTGAAACGAACGAGCCAAAATCGACTCATACTCGAAATTTCCGGATCAGTTTTCATGACACCAGTGAAGTCTGAAGCCTGTTAGGACCGAAGCCTGTTAGGACCAGTGAAGCCTGTTAGGACCGACCGTTTTACAAAACATAAGAATTAGGTCTTCAAATTTTTCTTCTGAAATTCGGATATGAATAGAAATGATGTTGAACAAGGTAGCTCTCCGTTCTCCTTTGTTGTTTTGCAGATAGGAACAACAATAAATTGGATAAGAATGTTCATTGAAATAAAATATTGTCCAAACAATAATGCTTCGGAAAAGACAATTATATATTGATTTGTTTTTTTTTTCGACTGGTAAAGCCCAAGAAAAAAGCATTTCCGTAAATAAAAAACACAGTTTCAGCATTTCTATTCGATCTCTGGTTCAGAAAATCAAGCGTTCGTTTTTCTTTTGCATCTTCGCTCCTAAATCACCTATATTACAGTCCAATGTATAATAACCTTCAAATTGGAACAATAAAATTTCAGAAAGATATTGTTTCAAAAAAACGACAAATGGAGTCGACGAATTATCATCCCAATGGGTAGTTTGCTCCAAATAACTTCAAATGATACGGAAACAAAAAAAAATTCTTTCAATTACTTCATTGTTCCAACATTCTTATTTCATCTGCGATTATGGGATTTCGGCGTTCACATTATCTTCCCTTCCAAAAACACATCTTTGATGTTTTGTTTCGTGTGCCCAGCAGCTGTTCCTCCACGGCTCACATCGATCGCAGCAAGAGGGTTTTTTTTTTCGAAAGATTGAAACCTTATTTTCTCTAGGCTGTAGAAAATCTAAAAACCTGTAACTTGTAAAAGCTTTGTGTTGTTTTTCTTGTAAATCAGCTTGATTTCATGGGGAAGAAGCAGCAATCACTTCATCTATCTCCAACTTCTGATAGGATCGGGAAACAGTGAAAAATGTGAGAAATGAGAGAGAACACCGGCTGACTTGTGACTTCCTGGCTTTTTAACCACAATAGTTGATGAAAACAATTTTGAGTCTTTGTTCGAACAATTGCTAGAGTTCTCCTGTGAAAAATCGTTCAACAGCAAATTGTCTCGCTTTTCCCAATGTTTGAAAACAGTGAAAAAAAAGGAAGAAAATATAAATTTATTCGAAAAATCTATCAGACATACTAAGGTAATTTTCAATAATGCTTCCTCCCTTTTTGTCTACGTTCTGCTTTCATAAACTTGTTTTGATTACAATATTCGACGAAGAGTGGTTCCAGCTTCACGAAGTGGTGAAGGTCCATATCGGAACATTTTCCAGTGATCTCCAACTGAGTAGTCATGCACTCCATAAATCTTTCGTATTTGCAATCGAAGTGTAGTGTGTGATCACATGCCCATCGAGATTTCATATATCTTCCCTGAAAAAAGAATAGTTAATACGAAAAACCTAGTTTGTGAAACTCACCTCATTCAAACAATCGATTAAAACCTCAAGGTTTTCATACAGTGAGAATTTTGCTTTCAGATATTTTTTCGGAAATTCGATTCCGGATATTTCTAGACATCTAAAAAAGTCAATATGGATTTTGTAGAGCTGTTCCGGAGAATGACTTCCGTTCAAGAAGCGATACGAAGAGAGGAGCTGAAATAAAAATCATAACAGTACCTTTATGAGATAAAAGTTCTGAAAAAAAGAAGCAAAACTTACTTGAATACACTGTTCCTTTGACGAGCCGGTAGGTTCGTTTGGTCGAAGGAAATGAGACACTGCTGGAATAACTAGAAACACGAAGCACAAGAATAACAATCTCATTTGGGTCGAGAGCAACTGGAGTGGTGCAAAATTGAAGTTCTAGTGTATCCTATTTATACATGAACCAAACCCTGTGGGCGGAGGTTTTGGCTTATTCTCAGAATTTTCTATCCCGAAACTCCTGCATTTTGGTTCCTATCACATGCCCTTTTTCTCTATCCATCTGGCTTTTTAACGAAATCTGACTTTTCGAAAGCGGGGGCACCGGCATTTTTGTAAAGTATCTTCCCTACATTCCACAGGTTTTTTTTGCATTTGGAGCCACCAATTCCTCTAGTTCTCTTGCTATCTCTTCATGAAAAATGAACTCTCTCTTGGGGCCCGGGAACTTTTTTCAGTGGTTGGGAGCCACTAAAACACAGCTGACCACTTGGTGACAGCTGTGTTTCGGGTGGTCGGAGTTCGAGGCAAGGCTCTGTGAAAAAAGAATTTCATCATGGAGCTGTTGAACATATGGTTGATCTTTCCCGCATCCCTTTAGCCGGTTGTTCCGATTTATTCTGCTTGAAAGGAAATATTTGTAATCCTCCGAAAAATTTGAAATAGAGAACTTGAAACAGAAATATTTTATCAACATTAATATGGAGCTGAAGTTCAGGATTCGTACCACAACAAAAAAGTGGAATTATGTGAAGTCGTGTATTCGAATCCATGAATAGTTTTTTCTCTTAAGTCACATTCTTTAGTCTAAACTTCCTGTGACTAGTGGATCTCTCCTTATTTCTCAGCATAAACTATGGCATAATTGGACCACAGAAGCATATTTTTGGCACATTTCACTTTGTAGCTGTAGGTAATCGAACGCAGAAGAAGAAGTTGGTCCAGCCTTCGAAGTATTTCTCAAAGCTCCACTATTAGATTATCAAATAGTTCAAGTCATACCAGCTATAATGTATGGCCGAGTTTCAGTGAATCCTCAAATTATGACATGGAGATTTTTTTGAAGAGAAAGCTTTTTTTTTTAGAAAAAAAAGCTCTGACATCCTGAAATTCCTACTTGTGATTTTTTTTTTAGATAGAATCAAGTCAGAAACGTCAGCATCAATTGCAACATTTTTGAAAGTGAAGGAATTGAAACAGGTCTTAGACAACCACAATGAATCAATAACAATTTGTGCAGGATCTGATAAGCATGGTTTGAAACACAAACATATTTTCAAACAGAAATTGGAACGAGTAGTACTTGATAAAAGTTGAAAATATTTAGGCAAACATTTGAAACCCAAATTGATTGTTAATTGAAACGAAAAACAACTTTTTGCATCATTGCTTTAACAAGCAGGGATAATAATGTTACGGTGTCATCATTTCTGTTAAGGGAAAGAAAGTTAAGGGAAGATTGTTAAGGCGTGTGTTGCTGTATTCTATCAAAATCCGATGGGAATCTATCAGCGAAAAACATGTGAAAACTTATGATTTTACTATAACATAAGCTTTTGTAAAAAAATATAAAAAAAATATAATATATATAAATCATTAGTTTTGAGTTACAATCGACCAATATATTAATTTTTTTAATCATCGTACCAAATTTATAGAAACTATGAAACATTGTTTCGTTTTTTCTGAATTTTTCTGGGTATGCATCGATTATTATTCTTTTCGAGATTTATTAATAGCAGGATGAATCAGTATTTTTCCAACATTCACCCAGCCGTTTCTAAATTAATAACGCTAAAATTTAGCTCAAGATCAAAAATACAGTTAACAAAATTTCCTTTTCGATAACTGTTCCAATTTCTTCTTGTGATTCACTACTACCACTACAAACATTCCTGTGTGACATCGCTTCTTCACCTGTATCATTTTCCTGTTTCTTTCGAGTACTGTCGTTGAAGTTGGCTCCAATTGAAAGACCTGCATGTCATTGATAAATTCAGAAAAGTGCTGTTGATCAAAGTTTTATGTAATATCTAGTATTCACTGCATCTATGCGTTTTTGAGTGCGTTTTTGAGTTAATACCTGCTTTTTGAAGCAGTGAAATTTTCTTATTTCCATTCAGATTATCCCTGTGCATATGTTGTATTTTTTCCGCTCCACAATCCTTCGTTATGGACCGTATTTTTGAATGCTTTTCAATCTCCAAATTAAACTTTCGGCACTGAATTTTTGAAGCGCGTATGCAAATTTAAAGTTCATGAAACAGAAATCCACAGTTTGAAACTTCCAAAAATCTTTGTAATCAAGCTATTTATTCAGGCGTATTCCATTCTGTGAATCTTCCAGTTACAAAAACAGGTTATATATTCGATGGTTTGGTTCAGTTTTGATGTGTTCTAAGCTGCATGTGGGAAAAAAACTCTACTTTCCACTCGAACACGAATGTTTCTGGAGTTTAATGATCTAACTGGAGAAAGTTTTTTTTTAACCAACGGCTGTTCCCCCACGACTCATCTCAGAACCCAATCCTTTTTTTTCTTTCGAAGAAGAGTGGAACATTTTTTTAAACACTTTTTGTTGGTCAACCTTGTAGAATACTTGAAAATTGGGCTTTTTCGAACGACGGGGCAAATGATTATTGCGCAAGCAACAGCAGTTCATATATCCCCTATCCTTGATATTTTACAGAAACAGAAACACTTAGGAATGATGGAAAACACATTCTGCCTTTCGAGACTCTTTCTTTTTTTCTGCTAGATGATGTCGGACCACTGACAGAACATTCAACGGGCGCAGAAACGGAACTTATGAAACTGGAATTATTTTTCCATTCATCTAAAACTCTTGAGACAACTATCTTTTTTTGGCTAAAAGTAACGTTTGTTTCAGTGATCTGTGGTTGGGAGCCACTAAAACACAACTTAACACTTGGAGACAGCTGTGCTTTGGATGGTTGGAGTTCGAGGCAAGGCTCTGCAAAAAATTATATCATGGAGCTTTTGAACATTTGGTTGACCATTCCATCCGATTGTTGCGGCTTGCATCGTAATATTTGCACCTGCCCGAGAAGTTGGATATAGAGAGCTTGAAACAGAAATTCTTTCCAAACGTTATCTGGATTTGAAAGTCAGGATTGTATTTTAAAATGAAAGGAGAATATCATTTATACGTCCCAGTCGTACCAAAACAAAAACCAGGGATCATTTGAAGTCGTGTATTTGAATCTGAGAATAATTTTTTCTCAAACCGCATTTTTTAAAATCTAAACTTTCTGTGACTAGTGGATCTCTCGTTATTTCTCAGCATAAACTATGGATAAATTGCATCACAAAAACATTTTCTCGATACTTTTTATTTTGCAACTGTTGCAAATTGAAACCCGGCTGAACTGTATCCTCCTGGTGATAAACAGAAAGTAGAAACGGCGAAACAGAATTTTTGTTGGTTACATTTTCAGGTCGTGTATATCCGAAAACAAAAACATTTTGAGGCAGTTGGTTTAACTTGTGAACTGCTTCTTTTTTTTTTAGCAACACTGTAAGATCACAGAATAGTTGAAGCCTGTTCGAATATGAGGATAGGAACATCATGAAACATACTTTTTTCTCGTAAAATTCAAGTGCAGCACATGTTTTAAAATGGAATTCGAACTTTGTTAATGAAACTGATAAGTGCACGTTTGATTTACTTGATTTATGAAACGGTTAAAAATCTGAAGGCTGGTCATTTTGCATAAAACATTTTTTCAGCTTTTCTGTTACAGTATGAAATTTTTTTTTAAGAAGTTCAACAAACTCCTCGTTCCATTTTGCAGAGTTGTTACACATATTCCGTCGCACTTTTTTTTCTTGGATTCATCTTCTCTCATTTCTATCTGACTCACAGCTGTTCCCACATCCCTCAATTCAAGAGGACAACTCACTTGAAGCTTGAAAATTGAGAGTTTCCGTCGCATTTCATCAATGTAGAGATGATATCAAAAAAATTTTCTGCGGTCAAACTTCAATATGTTCCGGAAACAGTAAAAAATGTGTGAAATTCAAAAATTTATTGACTCAGAAAACTAAAATGAACCACAAATCGATTTAATTGTTTTTCTATTCAAGCATGACTTTTCGAAACTTGGTCTGATCATTTTGAACTTCTGAATCTCTCCGTCGGAACATTTCTTTGAATCTTCAAGATGTCTTGTTGTGCATTTGAAGTATTCCTCGAACTGGCACTCTTCATTGTTTAGAAAGTCATAGCATACTGTTTTTGCCATTGTGTAATCAGCCTGAAAAAGATATTGCATCATTTTAAAATTCAAGATACATATATATTCAACTCACTTCTAGAAGACAGCTTTTGATTTCTTCCAATAATTCGATGGATTCAAAATTGGCAAGTAGGGCATCAAGTTTAATCTGATGTATCTGTTGCTTGTTCTGAATGCATCTCAAATAGTCTCTATGCATCTTCTTGATTTCCACGACGGTTTTGTTGGTACTGAGTAACTTGTAGTTGAGCATGATCTAAAAAAATAATTTATTATCATTAAAAAAAACAGGTAGTGCTTACATCTTGACAATTCCATACATTTTCCATATCCAGGTCTGGAGATGAGGGAGTGGACTGGATACTCATCAGAAGAGCAGGGGCAGCCATGAGCAACAGAAAGAAAATTATCTTCATTATGGAGAGGAAAGTTGAATCAGAGGAAGACTAGCGGGTGGTATTCATGAGCTCCTTTTATACAGGATTGGAAACCTGTGGGCGGAGGTTGCAGATTATTTTCTTGACTTCTTCCAAGAACCTATTATCCCAAACTCCTGGATTTTGTTCACATCTTATCTTGTTTTTCTCTATTCATCTAGTTTTCAAACAAACTCTACTTTTTGAAAGCGTGGGCGTAAACGTTTTTTGTAAAGTACTCTTCAATACATTCCAGAATTTTTTAAAACATTTTTTCTGGAGCCCGCATTTTCTCTAGTTCTCCCGCTGTCTCTTCATGAAAAATGAACTCCAACCTGAACTTTTTCTCCTCATTAGAACCTCAGAGCCATCAAAACATAGCAGAGCACAAAGTGACAGCTGTGTTGTGGTTGCTGACAGAGTTCAGAGAAATTGAAGAGATCTTATGAATCTTGAACCTTGAATTGCACTCTTCTATAAACGTTCGCGCTCACTTTACCGGTTGTGATAAAAAATCATGATGACACACTATCCATTAATCCAAAGTTTTATGATAATAGTATATTGAGAACTTGAAAAAGTAATGTTTGGTAAGTAAGTTCAAGTTTGGGATGAGATAAAAAGGAAGTAAAGAAATCCACCCTTCACAATCTGAAATTTTTGGAATAAAAAGTTTCGACCGTGAACAAATTATATTTTGCCCTCTAAAAGTAGTTTTCACATTCGAGAGACCTATAATCATTTTTTACGTCTCATTTCGCAACTTCTTCCGAGAATGTAAGAATGTGACCGAACCGAAGACCTAGAATGACTTGAAGACGTGCATTTTTATCCATAAAAATGTTCTGAAATCTCCTTGTCACCTTTATCACTTTCTAAACAGGAAGTTACCGGATACACAATAATCTCCACTGTGGAAAAGTCATTCCCAGAAATGTAAAGGCACTGATAATGTATTTGTAGGCTCCAAAGATTTTTTGTGCCCCAAAATAATTCAGAAAAAGGAGAACACTCCCCAAAACCAAAGAAGAACATAATCCAAGTTGTGGAACAAACAGAGATCCAGAAGATTTAGTTGTCGGGTGAAGCCAACATGTTTTTTGATATGTGAGAGTTTGTGTGCTTTGAGCTTATACAGTGAGGTATTTGGTCTTAAGTAATTTTCTAATTTCCGGTAGTCACTGCTGCTATTGTACAGTTTCATCTGAAGTGTGATGCCTAAAAAAGAGATAAACCGAAAATTACGAGTCGTCTATTTAGATGAACCTCATGATTTTTTTATGTTCCATACTCGTCTTTGTTTTATTGTGGATTCAGGAGATCATCGGCATTTCTGGGTGTCGGATCCCATCAAAACACATTGTGATCAGTAAGAAGTTTTGTTTCAGAAACTAGGTTCAACCATTTGATGTACACTAATTCGGTTTTCAATTATAGCACGGGTCATTCTTTTCTGGTCCGTTCCTCTTTTAATCTTCTATCCAGTGCACAAACATTTTTTTATATTTTATAACAACTGAATGGTTGTTGTGTATAGCAGATAAGATCTCTATTATAACAGTTTGACCCTATATGAGGGTATTGATCATTCCTCTGAGAAGGGTCATGGAGGATTGGGTCATCTGGAGTCTTGCACACACACACACACACACTCATCGTCAGTTTCTACGCAAACGTTACACCCTTCTATCGTACTCGTAAAATCGATAGTTGGACCCAACCAACAATTTACTTATCTAACTATGTATTCATCCGTTTCTTTCCAACAGCCGGAGTTTTTGGATTTGGACAAGGAAATGGAAGAGACGTGAGTTTTTGATAGTTCTTGATTTCAAATTTTAATGTTTTAAATTTTTCAGACAACAATTTAATCTAAATGGAGATCAAGAAGCAGTTGGGCAGAATATAGAAATGGTCCCGAGATATTTATCAGAATTTGAATTCAATTTGCAACATCATGAAGAATTCGAGTACACTGTACTAGAGGATCCTCCTGCACTCCAACATCCACAAATGTTCAACGAAGAACAAGAAAACTATCGTTTTGGGGATGAATTGTAAGTTTTATTTAACTTATGTAAATATTATAAATGCTATTTTTCAGTTATGATGACAATATTCTTGGATACCGATCGATAGGAACTAATGTTCAAAAAACATCTGATGGCTACACGATCAATAATCGAGGTCACGTCACTCAGGACAATATTGTTTATATTCCCAATGGTCGTCAGATGACGCACAACGACCTGAATGTTAACTTGAATCAAAGATACGGCCAAATGAACACTGAATCTCGAGTCCAATCCCGAAACCACTTCAATGGTGTAGAAGACCAATATTGTTTGGAGGATGACAGGTGAGGCTTTTTAAAAATAACTTCTTTTTAGTTTTTCAAGTATATGCAAGGTTTGAGAGGTTTTTATGGAATTCCAGTACCATGGGAAATTCGAAAAACTTCTGAATTACCTATTTTCTGAGTGTCGTAGCAATGATACTGTGGCACCATAATTTTTTGTAAAATGCAAATATTTTAAAATTTTTTTCAGTTACGGAATGCCAAACGGTGTACAAGGATTTGATCATGCCTATACCCAACAGGTTCCAAGCGGGCTCCAATACCAGCTCCACCAAGGACAAGCTAGTTCGTCGAGAGCAGCATCAATGGCTTCAGATAATTCATTTGGATCTATGCATGACAGTCTTCCGTCGCCAACTCACGGACTAAAAAGACCGACAAGACATCGAACGAAATTTGAAAAGTGGCAGATTGACGCCCTCGAAGAACGGTTCGGACAGTCTGATTCTTATTCTAGAAGGGAAATGATGGTTATGGTAGAAGAATTGGGCTTATCGTCGGTTGATCAAGTCAAAGTTTGGTTCAAAAACCGGAAACAGAAGCGTACAAAAAAGCTCGAGGAGAAGAATCAAGCGGATTATCAGTGCCATCTAGGCAGTTTCCAAACTACTCAGATGCCACAGCAGTCTTCGCTGAACAGTTTTACCATGCAAACTTCTTCATCGACTCCACAATACCATCCATATGATAACTCATTTATGATTCCATCTCCAATCCACAATCAGATGTCATCACAGTGTCATCCACAGAATGAAGATCCCATGCAACCATCCTCCTTGACTTCTTCCAGTGAACCACTGAGAAGAGTCAGCAAAACGATCGAAGACTGGCAAGTTAAAGTGCTTGAGCACAAGTTTGCTGGCAAATACTCCTCCACGAAAGCACAGAATGAAGAAGCTGCAAGAGAGCTGAATCTCACTATTGACCAAGTCAAGTACTTCATGAGAAAGAAGAGATTGAATAAGAGAGATAATTGAATTTAATTTTTTATATACTTATTCTAATTGTTTTATGTGTGATTGTAATAAGCAAACTACCATTTGTGAAATAATCATATTGATTTTTGTGTCATGTTTCTCAATTGCTCATACTAATTTACTGTGATTGAAAAGTTCAATCGGAATAAATATTCAAGAAAACCAATGGTTGTTTCTAATTTTTCTCTTCTCTCTTTTTTAGACTCAACTTAATTTCTTCTAATGAATTGTTAGGCTCCCTCCAAGACAAGCCGTCTAGTCAGAACAATATAAATAATCTTCAACTAAAACAATGTAACACGTGCATATCCAACAAAAGGTACTGAGATTTCTGGAAGTTTCAGTTTCACAACTTTCTTGTCAGAGAAGTGTTATACTGAGTTTGGTCAGAATGGGAAAAGTTTGTCAACAACTGGTGTTTTCAGAATGATTTCCCGTTGCACAATGTTCATGAAATTAAATATTCACCACTAAAAATCCGTTGCATTCAAACGAAACTCACCCATCTCCAGTTTGATTTATTCACTCTGCCGTATCATTTTCATGCCGTAAAATGATGAAACTGTCAGACAAGAACATTGATGAACCAGTCATTCGAAGTATCCATAACATCCATGCCGGTGGTCTCCATTCTCTAGTGTGAGCACTTTGAAACAGCGAAGATTCCAGCTAAGATGAAGTTTCCTGAAATTAATTTGAATTTAGCAGACTGAGAAAGTAGGAGAGGATGGAGATTAATAGAGATAGAGAAACAGTGATCTGAAAATCTATTATTTTTAGTGCCGTAGGAGTTTATCGAATGTATAAAAAATTATGTCATAGCTTTATGTCTTAACGGAAACTGTAGTTTTATGTTTTCACATACAAAGTAGACCCTATCACTCAATTATCAACTTCGAAAGTACCGTTTCGATAAAGTTGTATAGCAGCCATCAACAATCCCCGCTACTAGTGCGTATTTCGAATACAAACCTGACTACTGTAACTGTGGTGTCTTTGGCATAAAATTTATTTTCTAAATTTGAAGGATAGCTGCAGAAGATAGTAATATAGTGATACCCAAATTAACTCGTTCCTCTCGTAGAACATGATTCGCAGTTGAAGTGAGCAATCCAAAAATACAGACAATCGTAATGATATAAATAGAGGTGAGCAGAACCCAAACTGAGAATTGAGAGCGGTGTTTAACGTAAGCTAAAAAAGTTTTGGATCTCTTGGAATTTTGTTAACTGTAAAAGCTATAAAAACTATTCAGTGTGCTCACAGCTAGTTAATCTCGGTTGCTTCTGGAGCTGTGCGATCAATTGGCAACTTTTTTGAAATTTAAAAAGGGAACCGAAATACACCAAAAATACAGACGACATTCATGACACTTTTTGTTGCAAATTCATCAAAACAATAAACTGGAATCATTTGAAATCGTATATCTGTATCCGAAAAGGATTTCTAAAATCAAAATTAATCACAACTGAACATCCAAAATAGAAAAGTTGAATAGAGCTAAAAAGTAGATAAGTTCCATAATTTTTCGATAACATCTTTTTGCACAAGTAGAATTGGTGAAACTTGAATCCAGTTTTCCTTTTTGCTGGTTAAACCTATTCACTGTGTATTCTCTTGAATTCACCGAAGAATGTATTCATCCATGTACTAACACTCCAAGATTTTTTTCTGAGACTTATTTTGTTAAAGAAACTGTAACTTTATAGTACAGAGACAGTTGAGCAAACATGAAGTTTTATAACGTCCACTGGGAACAACGATCGAATTTTAATCCGGGTGTGATAGCGAAACTTGGTGAATTTGTTTTTGAACCTCATAAAATTTTTGAATTTCCAATTAAAAAAAAAGATGTGACTGAATAAAACTCGAGAACAAAAAATGATAAAGTAAGGAAACAGTAAAAGTTAGATGCTAATTTCTGTTCTCACTTCATAATAGCAGAACTGGGATGGATTGATATTTGAACACGAGCATTCGCAAGCCATGGAGTGACTGTAACTTTGAAACTAAAATATATGTTAACTTTACAAAACAGTGTAAATCATCTTCATTGATTAAGAGGCACTTTCTGATAGTGCTTATTAACCAAAAACAGTGTAACAAGAGCATTTCCGACTTGAAAAATAACGAGAAGAAGGAAATCAAGTCTATCGAAAAACTTGATATAAGTGAGTTCTCTGAAGTAGTCACGATCCTCTTCCTGAATATATTCACGCACAGATTGAAGAGATTCGTCGAGGTTTTTGAAGAGGTAGGCTCTGGAATTATTATAAATTTCAGTTTTAGTGAAGTGTTATTCTCAGATTTTTGAGTTGGACAACAATGGATAGTAATTTTTCGAACCCAGTGTTTCCAGAATTATTTTCCGGTTCCATGGTGTTCCAATAATTCTACACCACAAATCTATTTTAATCCTTTTGCAATACGAAAAACTCACCCTTCCCCGGTATAATTAATCCGTTCTGCCGTACTACTCTTGTGTCGAATTTTCGTGATATTCCTAGACAAGAACTTCGATGAACCAGTCATTCGAAGTATCCATAACATCCAAGCCGGTGGTCTCCATTCTCTAGTGTGAGCACGTTGATGGAGGGTTAGGACCAGGACAGAGAACAGGACGCCAATAGCGACAACAAAGATTTCAGCAAGGATGAAGTTTCCTGGAAATAATTTGGTGTAATATCTGTTAACTAAAAAGAATGGGAGAATGAAAATTATTGGATAATTGGAAACAGTGATTTTTTAAATTCTATAATGTTTAGTGTAGTAGTATACTGTGAGAATGCACAAAATACACAGAAAATATGGCAGATTATATAGATTTATGACTTCTTCAAATCTGAAATTATCAATTTTGAAATTACTGCTTCAATAGTTTTGTATAGCAGACACTGCAGCTCTATTACTAATCCAGTGCTCGACATTGTTTGAATACTCACCTAACAACGGCAACTGTGAAGTCTTCGGCATGGAATTCGCGACAATTTGAAGGATCACAGCAGAAGACAGCAATGTAGTGATACCCAAATTAACACGTTCTTCACGTAATCCATGATTTGCAGTGGAAGTAAATAATCCGAAAATACAGACGACTGTGATGATATAGGTAGGAATGAGCAGTACCCACACATAGAATTGAGGTCGACGTTTTACGGTGAGCTGGAAGAAAATTTGGTTATATTCCTGGCTTGTGCACGGTTTGAAAAGTTACATTTTTTGACAACACTGTATTTGGGACGTTTCCAGGATTGTCAAAAAGTGTGAATGAATCATTTGTTAGTTTGACAGTGTTGAGTTAACTAGAGGAATCGAGAAACGCTGCTTTGAACATGCATTAGTTCGATGACACCAAAATTTTCAACAGTACAATGCAATCATTACAATCCAATGTACAATCCAAAGTTATGCAGTTTCAGTAATAGATTAATTTTGAAACAATCTGTAAAAACTTATTGTGTAAGCTATGAGTTAGGAGGTGATTTTAAGAAAATGTTTTCCGTGCGAATGTTCTCTTTCAAAATTGAAGGTTTCCCATGCAAGATTCCCAAAATGCGACCCGAAAGTGATTTTTGTAAAAAAAAAGATGAACCTTTCCTATTTAACTCACGGAGCTCCATACGATGGTATAAATATATCACCTACTTTTTCTTCACAGTGACAGGCCATTAGGGACTGACAAAATGTTGAAAATATTCCGATGAATAAGTTTTCACTTAGCCTTTTTGTTGAAGCTTACAAAAACAACCGGCATATACTGCTCTGAACACCATATCTGTAGAGAAACACGCCACATCAGTAAGTTGCGAATTTAATCCAATTTGGTGCAGTTTCAGTAACAGATTAATTTTGAAGTGACCAGTCAAAAATTAATTAGTCGAGCTTAGACTGATTATATTTTTGTGAACGGCTTTCAAAATAGTTTTTCAGTTTACCAGCTGGATCTTGAGTCATTAGTTCACAAGTGTATGAAACTCAAGCCTTTGCAGTTTCAGTAACATGTGAATTTTGAAATGGTTAGTAAAAAATTATTAGACGATGCTGGCAAAATGACTTAGACCATATTTCAACATTTTGAAAGGTAATGTCAAACCTTGAGGTCTCTTAAAAACCTATGTACTGTTAAACCTTCAAAAAAGGTACTATGTATATGTTCACAGCATCTAGTTAATGTTACCAGAACGTTTTTCATTAAAAAAAAGGAATAAAAATGTTTTTGAACAAACTGTTAGTTGCCAACATTTTAAATTTTACAGTGAAAACCATAATTTTCTGCTCTGAACATACATTACTTCTATGACAGATTTTTGTTCCATCAGTTCACTAGTGCATACGATTCAATCTTATGCAGTTTCAGAAACAGATGAATTTTGCATCTTTTTGTCAAAACTTAGTAAGATTTGATAGAAAGTTCATGCTGTAAAACCTTTCAGAAATATTAAGGGAAATGTGAAACTTTGACGTCTCGTGAACCCTTTTCACTGTGAAACCTGTAGTATAGGTAATGGACGTCCACAAAAGCATATCTTGGTTCTTTTCAGAGCTAAACAACAGAAAAATTTCTTGAATTTCGACCAGGAAATGATCGTTGAATCAGTTCACTAGTGCATACAATCCAAACATATGCGGTTTCAGCAACAGAGCAATTTTGGAGCATTCAGTCATAACGTATTCATGATACTGTAGGAAATTCATTCTGAGTAAATTTTCAAAATACTGTAGACCAATTTTTTTATTCCCGAAGGTCAATGTAAAATTTCGAGGTCCTTCAAAACTCTGTGTACCGTAAGACTCGTAAAAATGCACTACACATTCATAGCAGCTCACCTTTATAGCTGTCAAGAAGTTTTCACACCTAAAATATTCACAAAAAACAAATTGTTATCGAACTCATGTAGTTTCAGAAACAGGTTTTTTTTGAATTTTCAGTGATGTTTCAGTAAGTAAAAAGAACAGTTAGACATGACTCCATGTTTCAGAATATAGGTAAACTCCAATTCAGTTTTATTCTACCAATCACTTCAGATGGGATGGAATAATTGAATAACTTACCGTAAAATGAACCTCTGAGAATGTGAAATTCACATGTTGTGAAACTATATTTTTCGCATTTTTGAATAGTAAGGTGGAACTATCAGGTCTTTTAAAACCATCTTATTATTCTAAAACACCTTTTCTGTCTGTTTGTTGTTTGTGAGTCTCTCACCGAGCCTAGCTTATTCAGTTTTCGTCTGATTTGCACAGGATTTTGACATATCGAAAGAGCTGAATTTGAATTCGATGCCCCTGTTTTTCATTTTGCAAAAAAAAACCTTCTGGTGGCTACTATAAAGCCTGTAATAAAAATACTGTACGTTCACAGCAGCATATATTGGTTGTTTCCATAGCTATATGAAAAATTTTCCACAGAAAAAATGCTTGAAGTTTGACCAGGACATGATCATTTAATCAGTTCACAAGTGCATACTATCCATACATATGCGGTTTCAGTAACAGAGCAAGTTTGGAGTAATCAGTCATAACATATTTGGTGATCCGTTAGGAGGTTATATTGTGTGTACATCTTAAAATTCTTTCATTCCCCACGGTTTATGTAAAAGTTTGAGATCTCTTGAATCCCGTTGTACCGAAAGACAACCAAAAAGGACTGCACATTCATTCCAGCATATAACTGTTGTTTTTTATGCTTCCAAAAAGTTTTCAACTAACAAAATATTCACAAAACGAATTGTTAGTTGACCACTTTTTTAAAATTAACAAAGGGAACCGGTAAATGCTCCTTTGAGCATGGTGTACCTTTACAATATGGCTGTGCAGAGAGGAAGTTTATTAGTTAACTAGTATAAAAGTATCAAACTTATGTATTTTCAGGAACATGATTTTTTTTAATTTTCAGTGATATTTAGTAAGTACAAAGAACAGTTGGAAATAAATTCATGTTTCAGAATATAGGTAAGCTGGCTCCGTCAATTTGGTTATATTTCACGGAGTGCTACAAACGGGTATTAAACAACTTACCGCAAAATGAACCTCTGAGAATGTGAAATTCACATCTGGATCCTCGGTTTGTCCAACTGAAGTCAAGATTCCCTCGAAATCCCATTCAGAATTCCCTTGAAATTCCTGAAATCGCATTTTCTCTTCTAAACATTTTCCAATACTTTTCACTTACCCCTTCATAAGAAAGACTCTGATTCGCAGCAATATCCGGGCCATTCACACAAGTCACCTCTTCTTTCGTATAGCTCCAAGGTCCCATTTTAATCATACAAGTCTGCGAATCATAAGGGAATGTATCCACATTCATATCACATAAATTCACAAAAACCGCATAAATACTCTGCCTTACTGTTCCGTCATGCTTCACAGACACGTATCTTTCAGAGGAATCGATCAAATAATTCGTGTTGATACTAGTGGATACAGTGGTGTCTGGAGTCCAAAGGAAAGATTCTTTGAGTTTCAGCCAAGTGATATTGTATTCAGATTTGTTCCAGGAAATGAACTCGTCTTGCCATTGAAGGATGAATTCTGATGAGAAGCTAACGGTCTCCTCAGCGGGGTCTAGTACCAGGACAGACATGGAATTGAGGGAGATGTTTACGGTAAGCACGTCTTTTTCATTGACAACTGGACGGATGGAGTTGTCATAGCCTTTAAAATTAGATATGAAGGAATTTTCACTTTCTGATAAATAGAAGCTGTTATAGTGAATTTGGGAGAAAAAATATGTTTTGAAGGCACAGCCTGATGGATTTCGTTAGGAACAATTGCGTCTTTCTCAATGCAGGCCTGGATCGAGTTATGTACAATCGTTCCTAACGAGAACAAAACACTGCGCCTTTAAAAAAATTTTTTATTCTTCAAGCCACTATTCATTGGAAGAATTAGAGATAGGTTCACGAGTTTTCAAATAAAAACACTATGAAACAGGGGTGCACACTAATTGTCATAATTCCGAGACATTCAAAAAAACTTCATTGTTAAAACAGCTATTTTTAGAGCCGAGCCGTAAAAATTGGCATCTTACCTGCCATGATAACATCCTTCAACTGTTCTGCTACCGTAATACCATCGGCACCTCCAATTCCAAAGCAAATCAGCGCTAGCAAAAAGCAATAGGGAATACAACTCATCGAAACAGTAATAATAAAAATGTCTGACTGAAAGTGACAAATATAGTCATATTGAATTTCATAGCTTTCAATTAAAAATTCAGCGGAGAAACTGAACACCTAGGAGGAAACAGAGGCAAAGAAGGAGGGGGAAGGAAGAAGGGGAGGATAGACGAAAAGTGTATAGCATGGGAAAAAGAGGGTAATTAATTATTCAAAGTTATCTATATTCCTCGTTTCTGGCATTGTTTGCGAAAATGTTTGAGGACAGATATGGCTTATCGTAAACAGTGAAAAAAAATCAAATTCGAAATTTATCGAAAGATTAATTTTGGAAATATACATTGTTTTTCATTTCAACAGGAAACATTTTTCGTTTTAATTTCTTATTCTTAATGGTAAATGTGTCTTCTTTAGTGATACAATATTTTCGCTATCGTTTTAACACAGTTTTGGAATAGCATTTTTCATAGAAAGGTGCTGCCAGTAGATGTCATCTTATATGCGATCAAGAATCACTGCATAAGGAACATTTAATGATTCCACCATAAATCCTTTCATCCAAATGTACTTGTAGAAACATGATTTTTCATTTACCAATTTTCAAACTTTATCTAAAAACCCACTTATTCAACTTATACTGATTCCAGCTGTATAATCTTATGGAAAACCATACTTGAAAGCAGGAAACATTTTTTCATTAATCATTCATATAGATTTCCATTGAGTTTCCAGATGTCGGGACATAATTTCTGTTTTTGAATGTTCTGAAGTATGTCTTTCTGGAAACTTTTTTTATTCTGGAAACTCCGGAGAATCACTAAAATAGCAAAACGATTTGGAAATTTTTTTTTCATAACGGTGAACTGACCTCAAGTATATGTTTGGGGCTCATTATTTCTGTTGCTTATCGTTGCTACAAAGTAACAAGGTTGAAAAATCCTATGAGAGGATTCAACGTGAAGACAGAAAAGCTATTATAATAATTCATGTTTATATGATGAAGTCATTAATAACGCATTGCTTGTAGGGAAATTGCTTTGGTTCGATGCAAACTGGTATCATCAAGATTTTATTTCAAAACCTCATATCTAAATGTACTACGAAGGCAAAGTTCACATTGATTCTAGCTAAACGATCCTTCGGATAAACATACTTTGAAACAATAAGTAATTTTCACCCTTCAAATAGTTGTTTAGAAGTTGCTAAAGGTTATAAAAAATTTGTTTCAAAAAATAACCCCTCAATTCGCTGCTCGTCTCTAATACAACTAAATTAGCAGAACTAATAAAGAAGTATTTTTTGAATAACTGTTTCATTTCTTTGAAATAATCTTGAGTATCCGCATGGGGTTCATTAAATTCATCGTTTATATTTTCAAGTAACAAGTTTTGAAGATCGGGAGAAAGGGCTCAAAAGACATACAACTTTTTTGATTGATAACTTTTATATGTGATTTTCGAATATTATGGTTGAAAAAAGCTCAGAACTCCGTGATTTTCAGTTGAATAGATTGAATCTGTGATAATCGTTCCATTGTTCCTAATTGGACAATCCTATGGATAACAACAATAGAAAACAGGAACTTTTTTCAGCCTTTATCAAGACTTCATGTAATTTTCAATTGGCAAGTTCATGTTTTTTCTGTTATTCAAGGTTATGAAGTCTGTGTCTTAGAACTACCTTTTTGATTCACCAACACTGCTTCCACATCAAATAATAAACGCAAAACTGTTTCACCGATATTAGATAAATAAAAAAGATAAACAGACAGCCGAATAAACGGATTTTTTCAAAAACTGCAGGATCACTTCCGTACTGCTCAATGCATCTTCTGATAGTCAATTTCGAAACTGTGATTTAGAAGTACTCTTAGAAAGCTGTCTCAGCTTTTTGGAATAAACTGAAAAAACTTTATTAGATACGGTGATGTTAATAGTTCCAAAGTAACTTATTGAACCTAATGACAGTTCTGAAACATTTTATTGTTTTCATTTGTGTGAATAATTTTCATACTTCATTGCATTAATAGTGTCAACTAGCACAGATATAAGAAAAATTGATAAGCTTCAGCAACCTGTTTTGATAAATAACTAAGAATTTCAAAAAAATGTTCTGTTTTTCGATGTTCTCAATAGTGTTGCTCTCATTTATTTCTGATCCGAACCAAATCTCAACTAAATATAAAGAATTCATAAGGCTGCTGTTATTTTGGATAGCATGGGAAAGTATTTTTTGGAAAACTTTTTTATTCCATTTCTTAATGCTTAAAAACCACCAGCATTTCATTCTGGACCTTCTCATATAGTTAACCTTTTTGAAACATTAGTTCTTTGATTAAGAAGTCCGTTCTCCTCATTTATACCTAACGTATATTTTGACAGCTAATCCTACAACTAAAATTAGAGTTTTTTTTTCAGAAAATAACTGTTACAGATATGTGAAATAATCTCCAATTGAAGTTCGAAGTTGTTAATCTCTGCTGTTGGTAGTTATCAAAATTAATGAAGTTTGAATGATTGGTCTCTTATGAATATTCTGAAACTCATTTTAATTTTTGTTAGAGGCAAATCAGTTCGAAATGTGTCCACTACTTTGAAACAACTATAAGACACATCAAGACATTGATACTGTATTTCGGTAGATTTCTAGGATTTTATTACTGTTTTTTTATGTTCTGAACTTGATGCTCTAGAATAAGGTTGTTTGATACTTCTCTCACAAGGTGATTTTTTTCAAGTTTTCTATAAATTGGTTGTCTGAAAGTAGATCCTTCTGTGAGTGGATTCTGAAGCTTCTAGCCCTCATTGATTCCTATGAGCCTGGATATCTTCATCTGAAGTAGCTATGCCCACAATGAATTGAACAGAATGGAGCGTGTCCAGATTTACAGATGATGGTTTCCAGACTCTCAGGCTTCAGTGAGAGCTAGAAATTTCTGAATCCACTCACAGGAGCATATACTTTTAAACCACCAATTTATAGGAAATTCATAACCCTTAAGAGAGAAAAAATGTCCACGGCCCGGCGTTTTCTACCGGGGCCGGGAACAAGTCGCGCAGCGTGGAAAACTAGGCCACTTGCTCGAAAACTGTTAAGAAGTCGTTTTCTCGAAATTTTAACTTCAAAAACATTTAAAACGGACTTCTAATTTATAAAAAAGTCACTTTTGCCCAAAATAACATAATTGGTTACCGGATATCGGCTGAATAACACTGAAGAACTGAAATATCGTCGATCTCAAAAACTTTCTGAGTTATGGATCTGAAAATCGGCACAGACATGCATCCAAACAAACATGCTGATTCCTATTTCATCGAAAGAATCAAACTTCTATGTGCTCGTTTTCGAGTTAAAAATTTTTAAAGGTCAAAAATACACTAAAAATCGTTAAAAATGGGATTTCTCGAAGAGTTTCTGAGTTAGAACGCTATAAATTAGGCCATATATACTTCTTAGCATGCTTAACATGATCCCGTGATCAAATATCTACCTTCATGCTCTCGTTTTGGAGATATGGTTTTTTGAAGATTTCTAGTTGAACTCTGCAAGCCCGTCTTTAATTCTTATTTTTTCAGCAATAATTATCTTTATAAGTTTTCAATTAATTATTTTTTAAATTTTGATCACAATTTGAACACTTATCTCAGCTTCCAAGCTGCAGAAATCAGCCGAAAAAAATTAATAGATACAGTAGGAAGCAAATTTTCCAATTTCGCTGCGTACATTGCGACAGAGCGCGCTCGCATTTCTCGACGCTTTTTTCTCGGCCCCGGTAGAAAACGCCGGGCCGTGTGTCCTTGTCAAGGTACATTATACTGTTTTCAAGTGTCATAGAAATTCAGTACGGCTACTTTCATTATGAATTTCAGAGAGAAAATGCATTCAGAAGCATTTTCAAATGTGATGAAAGGGGTATCGAGTCAGTAAAGTTAGGATCATCTGCTTATAGATAATAGGAACTTTGAAACATTATTAATAATTTTCGATTAAGAAATCATACATTCATTTTCGGTGGGTATCCAATTCAGATTTTCACAGCTTTTCATATTTTTCTCTGTTTTTTTTTTCAAAAATTCATTTTCCTGAAAGCTCACCGTTTCCCGCTGTCAACGTAAACAGTAGGCGTTGTGCAGTGAAATCTGTCTGCGCACAGGGATAATACCATGATTGCCTGAGGGGAAGATGTCCTCTCATGATGGCAGGTGGACCATCTGCCGCTCATCCTGTTGCACACGTCATCAGGTCAAATATGATGCAATCGACGATTGGGATACAATTGAGACATCTTAACCATCATTCACAAATTAACGAACGTGGATTCGAAAAACACACATTCGGAAAATCTAACTTTATATAACAAAAACTTCAAACAGCAATTATTTATCCTAAAAATCCATTGTCCCTACAATCAACACCACAGTCAATGGGGAAACAGCATTAGCTTCAAAATCAGGAACTTCTCTTTCTTCTTCCCGATGAATCGCAGCCCCTGTTTCTTTGAGATCAAAAATTCTGATGAGGAGCTGTTGAATCAGAATGAAAACTTCTTTGTGGTCAGCAGTACACTCGGGGTACTGTTGCATATACTCCCATATACAGTTCTCTTCCGGGTAAACCTCCTCTTTTATTTCACAAACACTTTCTGCTTCATCCATTCTTTTCTGAATTTTGTAGAGATGTTAACTAAATAAAAAGTGGTTCACTCACGGGTAAATAACATGGATAGGCTTTATCAAATGCCCAACACAACTTTACACAAACGTCAGCTAGTTCCATAGCACCTTTGCTCGTGGAGCAAACCGGAGATCCTGCACATATTTTGAATTCCAGATATCCCGCGAAAGTGTCGTCAAAACTTTCAACTTGCTTGTTTAGTAAGGTCTGAGAACATTTTCTTTACTAGAGCCAAAAATAACTTGGACATACCGCATAACATTCACTGATGTGATCCAGTTCCGCTTCACATAAATCGCTGTCGGCAATAGTGAACACGGGATAAACGATATACAATAATACTAAAAGCGTTAAAAATGGTTTCATTGCTTCATACGACAGAAAAGGATAATTGATGGACCAGAGAGGTGGGCAAAGCGTGCAGGTGGAAGAGGTGAAGAGGATTTATATGCAAGTGTCTAAATGGTGGTTATTATGCACAGATGGTATAGGATTTGGGGGAATACAGGTGGTTGTGAATTCTGAGACGACACAATGAAGCTTCACCAAAAACAAATTCCGTTTCTTATTATTTATTTTCTGGCTTTCTTGAAAACTCTATAGTAACAGCGATACAAAAGCTACATTTTCAAAAAGGCCAGAAACAGTTGTAGTTCCTTCGCATAGGATTTGTTTAACCAAGACTTTTCTAGACGTATTCAAAAAACAATAACAAAATATAATTGAAGCTCTACACTCATTTGATTATTAGTGTTCACTTCCAAATCCAAAAACTAATTCGGCCGTTTCAAAATTGAAGTTTATCTAGTGACTCTTATCGATGACAATTTGCACAAAGCAAAATGATTTATTAACAAAAGTTCTGAATCTGAACTTCACTTATTTTTCGTCACAAAAAATTTGTTTCAAAAAATTTGAGGTTTTTCAATCAGTTACATTGTTCATCGATTGATTGTGTAGCAGTTTTTTGTTGATTGGACACTAATCTGCTAGAATTGTAACTGTGGTTGTGTTGTTTCATTTGACACACTAAAAATACAAATTGAATGAATTCAAAATGATTTATTATTTTTTTTGAATGCATTCAAAGATTTCCAATTTGCTCTAAGGTGACAACTAAGGTTCCGAATCGATATTCACTGATTCATAATCAACTGATATTTTGGTAGAAATGATTATCAAAAATATCAAAAAACTACTGCTCATTTTTTACGTGATAATCAAAAATATCAAGTTCATCAATTTTGATATTTTTTGATAATCAAAACATAATCAAAAATATCAAAACTGATATTTTGATATTCAGTAAATAATTTTTAGAAATTGCTATCTCAAGCAAAAATGATCTACATTGGTTATACTAACAAGGCTTTCTACATTTTTATTGGTTATGGGTTGGTTTGGTGTATTGGTGACATAAATTGGGAATTTTTCGCGTTATGAAAATTTTGAAATTAGTTTTCGAGTAGTTAGGTGAATAAAATTTCAAAAATGTAAACGAAGAAATGAGGTAAAAAGCCTAAACATCTACACATACGGCCCAGTTTCTTGAATCCATAGCATTGCAATTTGAGCCTCCGATATTATACTGCTTTCTTTGTCTCCGAACAGCACCAAAGAACTATCGAGCACAAAAAATACATTGAAAACACTTCTTTCGTGCTGGCAAAACTAACGATTCCCCAAAAACAGTTGCAAAGGTCACGGAAATTCGACACGCGAGAAAAATATCAAATCAACTTGATAATCAGTTGTTCATGATATTGAGTAATATCAAAATATCGATTATTGATATTTTTGATAGTTCACGTTATCAAAACTACTGATATTTTGATATTTTTGATTCTTGATATTTGATCAACTGATTCGGAACCTTAGTGACAACGTTTCTCAAATTCAGGAACGAGAGTTTTGAAGTAGGTGGCGTCTGCATCACTACAGTCTTCATTCTGTAAGAGGGCCTTTGAGATGCAATCAACGATTTCTTCCTTCTGGCATCCAGGCGTCAGTATGTCACGGCATGCATCTTGTGCTCTGCGGTAGTTGAACTGAAAATTATAGGTGTTACCGTAAATCCTGTAATTTACGCACAGCCAGTACTTTATGTTCAGAGCGACATAACTCGACTGCCTTTGAAGCCATCAAAAAATTTTCAACTAGTAAAATGTTTAAAATGTTTTGCTTAACATTTTTTTAGTTGACTACATTTTGATAGCTTCAAAGGCAACTGAGATATGCTGCTCGCAACATACTGTACTGGGTGTGCGTAAATTACAGGATTTACGGTAAGTTGGAAACAGGCCAAAACAGTTTGTTCACCTCTGTGAGGCATTTTGGAATCGCCCGGAACTTTTGATTCAATATGATCTTTTGATGGAGTATCTGGATACGAAGATGAGTAGCCTTACACGCCACTTCACCGATACATTGTGTGAATTCCATTATAGCTTCGTTGTTAACTTGATAATCCTCCATAAAGACTGGGCCATATTTGGCCTGAACTGCCTGAAAAAATATTAGATAGGGAGCTAGAGAGTTTGATGTTAACTTACTTTTGCGCAGTCGGACACTCTTTCTTGCTCTTCGGAGCACTGGTTGAGAAATGGGTGTGCTCTGGCACAGCCGAGCACAAACAGCATTAATAATATTTTCAACATGGCTTCCAGAAGATCTGGGAACTGATACTTCTCCCTCTGGTCCCTACCCTTTTATACTACATATTTCATCATGTGACATCCTGTTTCTCTACCAAAAATTACTGCATTTTCGTTCCCATCATATCCCCTTCTTCTCTATTCATCTAGTTCTCAAACGAACTCTAATTTTTAAAAGCGTGGGCCGAAACGCTTTTGTAAAGTACTCTTCAATGCATTCCAGGGGTTTTTTTTGTATTTCTTCTGGAGCTCGCGATTCCTCTAGTTCCTCTGCTATTTCTATTTGACATGTGAACTTTTCCTTGGTTCCCGAGAACTTTTTCTGGGGATTCGAATCTGGGAGCCATTAGAACATAGCAGAGCAAAAAGTGACAGCTGTGCTGTGGTTGATGGCAGGGTTCCACAAAATCAAAGAGATTTTGTGAGTTTCGGGAGTTTGGGCGACACACGAATTAACACAAATTTTAGGAAAATCGTAAACAGAGAGCTTGAAACAGGAATGTTTTCCAGATTAGTTCAAACTTGGGATAAGTCAAAACGGTTGTAATGAAAACCCTCTTTTAAAATTATTTTGAAAACTTAAGTTTTCTACTGTGAAAAAAAATTCTAGATATCCCGCGAAAGTGTCGTCAAAATTCTCAACTTGCATGTTTAGTAATTTCTGAAAAAAATTCCTTTCCTAGAGCCAAAAATAACTTGTACAAACCGCATAACATTCACTGATATGATCCATCTCCGTTTCACATAAACCACTTTCTTCAGAAGTCAAGACGGGGTAAACAATAAAAGGAAGAAGAGCTAGGAATGTTTTTATTGTTTTATAAGACAAATAAGGATAATTGATAGACCCGAGAGGTGAGCAAAGCGTGCAGGTGGAGGAGGTGAAGAGGATTTATATGCAAGTGTCTAAATGGTGGTTATTATGCACAGATGGTATCGGATTCGGGAGGTATACAGGTGGTTGTGAATTCTGAGAAGCGCTAAAATATATGAAGACACAATGAAGCTTCACCAAAAACAAATTCCGTTTCTCGAAATTTATTTTCTGGTTCTCTCGAAAACTCAATAGTCGGAACGAATCTCAAAAAAAAGTCATTATGTCAAATTTGGTTATTAGTGGTATTATGGTTGATCCTAGAACGCTTATAATGTTACAAGCAAGAAACAGGAATTTTTCTTCCGAAAATAAAGGACTGCAACAGTTATAGTTCCGTTGCGAAGGTTTTGTTTAGCAAAGACTTTCCTAGACATACTCAGAAACAGATAACTAAATCCAATCGAAATTCTATCTTCCTTTCGCATCTCGATATCTGTCCTGAAAAATAAACGATTTGATTAGGGTAACTACGTCCACTGTTGATTCTTACTTCGGATAAACAGTTAGATAGTACGACCAATTCTTCGTAAAGAGCTGTTTTGGTGTTAAGTAGCTGCAGCTTTTTAGTTGAAACAGTGCATACGGGTTCTCCAAAACACCTTTTGAATTCAGCAATTGCTTGCGAGTTAACGTGGAATCCATGTGAGAAATAACTTCCAAATTTCTTCGAGATTTCCTGAAATAAATAACACTTCAAAAACTAGTCGGCTGCAATCACTCTAATTTTCTATGAGCACTCGAAAAACTAACTCACTCTCTGACAGGACAGGGCCTTTTGGTTTTCGGAGTCACATTCGTTTTGGAGCGGATGGCTCCTAGCGGATCCAACCATGAATAATAACAGAAGCAGTTTCATCATTTTCGTCAGGGAACTGATACTCTTCCCTCTGGCTCCTACCCTTTTATACTGGCCATTCCATCATGTGACATCCTGTTTCTTTATTTATCAACTGTCGAAAACGTACCATTAAACAACCAAGGACTATACGACTTTCAACAAAAAAGCCCATTTCAACGATGTTTTTTGTTTCAATCGGGGCAAGACTGTCAATCGGGATGGAAAAAATGAACCTTATCAATAATACACATGACCATTCGACTACAGTGAACGATAAGAAATGTGCTCTTTTCATGATTTTGATTATAACATGGATGGACTGTCAATCAAAAGTGCCAAACTGGAATTTAGTTATAATCAAAAGATGTTGTGATTTTGGAAGTGAAAGAGTCGAAAAAATGGCCATAAAATGCGATAGATGAATCAAAATAGTAGTCGGAGCAATGTTAAAGTGTTGCTTCTGAAAAAGAAAATAATCGTGTTTTGTTTTTAGGAAAACCTGTGCTCGACAGTTCTTTAAACAATATGCTTATATTCAACTGTGGAGAAATCTCAAGAATAAAGTTATGGCATAACTTCATCCGAAAAAGTGTTTTTTGTCTGTATAGAATATAACTAGTTCAGGATAACTAAACGATTAGTCAGGATCATCCAAAACCAAACCGAGCTCCGTGAATGAATCATTTTGAAATTAAAGCTGAGACAAAAACAAAAATGAAACGGAAAAACTAAAGAAAAACCCAACAGGTTTTGGTGTCTAAATTAAAAAAAAACATTCTGTTCAGGGAATTGTAAAATTACAAAAAAAAGACTAATCAATTTCCCTAAAAAGTTCGGCGATCCACATAGACGTTGCGCAACAGTATTCTTTGTGTGATTGAGTTTGGTGAAAATATAAAATCAATAGAAACTAGCTACTATGATCAGCAGAAAACTAACGAAACAGAATGGAATCTCCAGCTTGAAACCTTCAAATAAGTGGGGGTCGATAGGCAAAAAATACTGTTTCATTGAGTTAGTATCAGTCAGTATATTGAGTCAGAATGTTCATTAACAACTAGTTTAAAGAGAAAGACAACAACTTTTTTAAACTCCCAAACTCTGTTATTTTTTTTCTCCCGAAATTCAGTGTTTTGGATTCAGGACTGGAATAAATTGAATGGATCACCATTTCAATCTTTACTATTAACAATCACCGCTTTCTGTGTGTCTTTGGTTATAAAGCTAACCCTAGAGCGCCTCTCATTTTCATGATTTTCTCATATTCCGATGTAAAACTTACCGGAGATAATGCCCGTCTTTTTCATTTTTCATTTGGAGCTCTCTGGAGCCCTGTGCTAGGACAGGGCTCTGAAGGGCAGACACGCAGAGAAAGAGGGCGGATTCTTCGGGGTTATCCGGAGAGGGAAAATAATGAAATCGCGTGCAGTTTTGCTCGCTACAAAGTGAAGAAGAAATATAGAAATATGCAGGAAAGTAGTGGGTATGTGAATAAGAATCTCTATCAATAAAGATTGACATTTGGATAGTTCTGGAACTTCCTAAACTGTTCCAGAGTAGTCTACTCAGCCTGTTTGTCCCCAATCAGAAACTTTTGAAGAATCCGGAAACACTTGAACGTAGTAGAGTCTCAAAAAAGATAGAATAGGAAAGTAGAATTTTTACCATTGACAATCATCTTTATCTGTGCGTCAGTGGGAATGTGCCGCACGCTAGCGCCCTCACCGATTTCCAAGCAAGATTTGAACCGCGAAGCGGCGCAAATCTTCTTGTTTTAGAATAAGAGTCACGTGGGAATGTTAATTGAGATCTGAATGGAGGCAAAAATTTTTTCCTGAAAACTTCTGATTCATCTAGTGATTGAGAGTCATGCAATGTAATGAATCATCTTTTTTCATTCATTTCCGCCACATTCTGAAAGTCGTTACCTGTTATTGCTATCGGCACTTTGATAAACTAAACAAAAAGTTCGGCTTCTTCAACCTCGATGTCTTCAAACCAACAAGGTTAAAGCTGAACTGAATCCGAGAGCATTATTTTGTTCGTTCTGATTCAACTATACGAAATTTCGAACAACTCTAACAAACACTATTCCTCTCATTCAGAATAACAAACTTTTTTTTGCTCGATATTCCAAGAATGAGTAGAATAAGTGACATTGAGAAAAATATTAGTTCACGAAACTTTTTTTCCACTCACTTAACTGTTCAGAAACAGTGAAGTTCCAACGTTTACAAATTTGGATTGCTGTTACATCGAGGTCATTTTTAGGAAAAATTAACTAATGTTATGATTCAACCTGGTCAACGTGAAATATATAATCTCAACTTGTTAAAGTTTGTTGAAAATTTATCATGAAACTAGGTTATCACGTTTATCCCGATGTGATTTTAATTTCCACAAAAACCATATGGAAATGAACAATCAGTTAATAGCCATGTAAATTGCTATTTCAAAGAAGTGAAAATGACAAGTTGGGTAATCAAGTAACTTCAATCAGTAAAGACTTATCATCTGATTTTGAGTAAAATTTGATCACTGTTCATGTGATAACCGATAATGAACCCGGAAAAAGTGAGATTGTTGTCTGGCTGGAAAGATAAGCAATGATCACATCTACTCCTGAAGTTTATAGCGTTAACGTTAATATTGAGAAACTGGAAATATAAGAAGATCGAAATTTGAAAAAATTTTGAATGGCCTCTCAAATATAAACTTTTTATCATTTCTCTGGACGATTCAGCAACATGATTTGCTCTCAATTTGTCTTTCAGTATCTGCTATTATCCTTCCTTTTTTCCATTTGATTTAAAGTGAAACAAATTTTCAGTGTTACCCTGCTTCGTTTTGAAACATCACTTTTGAATCTAGGTACGGCCAGGAGCTTCAAACTTCAGTATCCGAGGAGCAGAATGAGAAAAATGGAAATTCTGGACTAATTGGAAAAGTGTACAAAGAAGGAGTTGTAGTTCCTCGGTCCAGAATTTTTAAGTTGAAAAACCTGGACCAAGAAAATAAAAGAAAAACAGAAATACTAATTTCACGTGAACTTTATTTTGTCTTGGTTGGGGCAGAATTCACAAAGGGAAAATTCTGGACCAGGGTTAGAGCAGCTTCAAAATTGGAAAAGGCTGTAAAAGATGATCCGGTGAGTAGCAGTTGGTTGCAACATTTCTCAGCTGGGTCGATAAACCATCACTCTATCTTTCTCTGGACTTCTAAAAAAACGAAGGTAGAAAGTTTAGTTTCAAATCTATTACCTCTTTTTTTCTGGTCATAAAAACCGCCTGCGATTTTATTGATGACTTCGAAAACAACCTATTTTACCTGAAAATTGAGCAGAAACCCACAACATCGCTAAAGAGGAAATCAATAAATAAATAAAAGACACGTGGAGGAAAAAAATCAAGAAACAACGTGGAAATTAATGTTGACTTTCGTTTATTTACAAGCAACGTGGCTTCTTTTTTGCAATTCTTTTTATTTTTGCTTTCGTTCCTTTTTAGCGATGTTGTGGGTTTCTGCTCAATTTTCAGGTAAAATAGGTTGTTTTCGAAGTCATCAATAAAATCGCAGGCGGTTTTTATGACCAGAAAAAAAGAGGTAATAGATTTGAAACTAAACTTTCTACCTTCGTTTTTTTAGAAGTCCAGAGAAAGATAGAGTGATGGTTTATCGACCCAGCTGAGAAATGTTGCAACCAACTGCTACTCACCGGATCATCTTTTACAGCCTTTTCCAATTTTGAAGCTGCTCTGGTCCAGAATTTTCCCTTTGTGAATTCTGCCCCAACCAAGACAAAATAAAGTTCACGTGAAATTAGTATTTCTGTTTTTCTTTTATTTTCTTGGTCCAGGTTTTTCAACTTAAAAATTCTGGACCAAGGAACTACAACTCCTTCTTTGTACACTTTTCCAATTGGTCCAGAATTTCCATTTTTCTCATTCTGCTCCTCGGATATTGAAGTTTGAAATCTCCGCCTTGGTAAAAATTTGACGATACTGTACAAACAGATAAACAGAACGAAATGATCATCAAAAATTCAAAAGCTTTTGTATCTCTACATAATAAGGACAAATCAATTGAAAATGTTGGTTTCCTGGACGTTTTTGAGAAGTAAAGCATTTTCAACTGAATTTCTATAACTTTACAAACCAGCGGCCTCAGAAGAGCAATATATCACAAAAACAAAAGTTTCAGAACGGAATAAAAATATTTTTCAAATTTCATCCTTCTTATATAAACGAATATTTTTGCAGTTTTACGAAATCGATGAATGTCAACTAATTAGTCTTTTGATAATGCTTTCAATTTTTCGATTTGTATCTCTTCCTTTATATGCTATTCGATTTATTTAATTAACGTGAAAGAAATTGAACAACACCGGATACGTGATCACTGAAACAGTGGGTCCAAATAGTTCAATTTTGTTTACCGGATAATAGACACACCAACTCTTGAAGTTCATGCTATTTACAGTGATGCTGGGAAACAGTGGCTTTTGGAAAGTGGTGGTTGTAGTGCATTGTTTCAAGGAGCTATTATTGAAATTTGATGGTGATCTAGGTTTAATTCCTTGAAAAATCTCGATGTTCAAATTATTCACGATGATTTTGGGAAACAGTGACATTTGTAGAGTTGTGGTTGTAGTGCACTGTTTCAAGGAGGGGTTAATTAAATTTGATGATGATCTAGGTTTGATTCTTTTGGATTTTCCTAAGACACAACTATGGTTACGGTTTTGACCATGCTCTTCTGATACCCTCGTTCTGTTTCTCGGAGTACGGAATCATTTAGTTTCATCTAGAAAGTTCACAAATGAAATCCGTCCTATTTTTTTCTCTCCTTGCCATGCTCTTAATGCGAAATTAGTTAAGCAACCTCAAATACGGACTTACTGAAATAGTAGATTCTTGAGTTCTACTTAGAATTGTGTGAAATAAAAAAATGGGATAGAGAAGAATTTCGTGGACGGATTGCATCATTGAATCAACAATTTCTACTGAAATTTTCGAAAATAAAATGTGCAAGTTTTTCTGTTTTCTAATCATTATTTGCAGTTTACTGTATTTTTGCTATGCTTCATCCAAGTGCTGCGTTGAATATCCTAACTGATTTCAATCTACAACTTCTACAGAAACATAAAGAAATAATAAATGAAATATTTTTCTGTTCCATATTCAATACTTCCAATACACTGTTTTCTTGGTTACGCTTAACCAACACTTTTTGTTCCTATTCAAAAATCCAGAAACCAAACTTATTTCCGCCCTGAACTCTTGCTGCTATCTTAGTAGCCATCTATGTACACCGTATTGTGCGAAATATTAGACAACCTGCATTCCATTGCGCGTGAGTTACGGTCAGCGTGTACGTTATTGACAGATGCGCGTCGTCTTAGATGCACGCTGTCGATTGGAGGTTCCGATCTTCGCGGCGAGTCCTTTTTTTGAATTTTACTGGTTTTGTGTCAAAGATTTCGATTTTCGAAAGATTTTTCAAAGAAAAAAGTGTATTTGAACTATTGTTTGTGCTTTTATGTGCTAACAAAACATTAATTGAAGTGGAAAACCGGCAATTATGCGGGTTTCCTGTGAAAACAAACATTTAGACCGGAAATACTGATTTTTTGAGTAAACACATGATTTTTTTGTGATCATTTTCATATTTTCATTGTAATTTCAAAAAACAACCTTAATTTATCGTTTTTTCCAAGTGATTCAATCCAAATCACTTATTTTTTCAAGAATCGATATTCTCCTATTGACAGATGTGTGCCCTCATCAACCATCCCTCTTCTCCCATCTTCTCCGTTGGAGAGACAATTGTGGCAATCTACAAGGAACTCCCTTATGCCGCGAAGATTGAGAAGATAAAAGAGGAGCAAGGAGTGAGAAAATATATTGTCCATTACATTGGATGGAATCACAGACAAGATGTGAAAGTGGAAGTTGGAAAGGAAGATGGAATCCTCTTCAAGGGGACCATCAAGGATTATGTGGAGGAGAATAGAGCCACCATCAATAATGAGAGTTTTTTGGAAGAATATGATAAGAAGATGGAGGAAGAGGAGACAAAGAAAGAGAAGAAAGAAGTGAAACCTGTGGAGAAGAAAAAAGATTGCCAGTGGATTGTGGTGAATGGAGTGAGAGAAGAGTTCCATTGGACCCTGGAGTATCCAGATATTCTGGAGCAACTATTGAAGTATGATGAGGGAAAAGTGAGAAAAGGATTTGTGGCCAAGCTCCCAGCGAGGGTAACAGCTGATGATATTTTGGTGGAGGTAAGTCTTCGAAGATGATTTTCCAAAAAAAATTATGTTTCCAGTTCGGAAAGTCTCCTGAATCTTCTGTCTTCTCCCGTGCCGCTGCTACGGATTTACTCAGAAAATTTAATACAAGCTTCCAGTAAGTCAATCCTTTTCTACAATCAAATCTATAAACTATCATCATTCCAGCAAACTACTTTTGACACCCACTGAGCGTGCTGAGTACAAGGAATTCAAGATCACAACCACCGCAAATCCATCTGCTCACTACGGATTTATCCATTTGGTCCGATTATTGAGAAAACTGCCTGAGTTCATAAGGAGCACAGTCTATGATTTGAATCAATTTAATGTAAAAAACATTGTTATCATTTTTAAAGAAGCTTTTTTTCAGGAAATGAAGTCTAAATGGCAGGAGTTTGTGGATTACCTGGCGAAGCACTACGAAGAGTTTTATACGGGAAAAAATGACTATCAGAAAAACAAGTGATACCATTACCGTTTTCCTTCTCTTTTTCGTTCCTCGTTGTTTTTGTTCTACTCGTTTTCTCATCTATCCAACATTCCACTTTTTCGTTTTCTCAATTTTTCAAGTCCTACAGTATCGAAAGTTTTCGCGTCAATGCTTTCTATAGAAATTTTTATTGTGAAATATGCGATTCATTGATATCCGATAACTGAATAAATACAATATTTTTCTAACATTCCAATTCAAACGAACCCATTAGTTATAAAAAATATTTCCCGTTTTTACTATGACATAAAAACAGAAAAATTTTTATCTTTTGTTAAGTCACTCGAAGTCGTACCATAATCTAGTTTTTCTTTGCCAAGCTGTTTTGATCTTTTAAGCTTGTTGTGTCTTTTTCAATGGTTTCTGGAAGCTTGGAGAAATTTATAGATGATGCCAAAATCCAACTAGTAATTACATGCAAGTCCACTCTCCCATGATTGTGAGGTGAAACTTGAATATAAATTCGTGAATCCCAATAATTGAACGGGGGATTGAATCTTTCTCGAAGTGGTCATCGAAATGATTTTGGAAATTTCTGTTTCAACAACTAGGTTTTCAGACAACTCAAACTATACAATCAATGAAGAATGTATACTACCAAGTGTAAAAAAAATATCAAGTAAAAAGCGAAAAATTGAAATTGAGGCACTTTTGGATATTTGATTTTTTGAGTCTTCCCAGAAGCGACAATGAAAATGATTACTCAACGTTTCTGTTTCATTATCTAGTTTTTTGGACAAGCCACGGCTTCGCCTTCGATACATCTTCAGTAGATCTTGTAAAATCAGCAAATTTCTACAGCGAATTTCTACAAACATGTCTTGTTACACAAAATTTCAGCCAATGTTACTGAAGTGAAAAAAAAATCATATCCAACAAAATCAAAAATGCAGATCATGAACATATTCTGTTTCTACAATGATTCGAAACTATGCGATTGCAATCAATTCATCAATGCACCTGTTTTAATGGGAAATTTTTGATTCAACAAAAATGTCCCAGTATTTGTTTTCCGTTAGTTTCATGTTGCATATCTATTCTGAGAATCATGAACGAATTTTTTAGGGATACTACATGACAAATTCATTAGAATCTAGAACACCATGAACACTGTAGATGAAATTTCCTTTCAAGCCCCTTTGAGAATGGATGGACTTCAGTCACAGTTGTAACGGTATTTTGAGTACGACTTTTTTGTGTTATATTCTTTCACCGTCATTATTCACATTTCCAGGTTATTCATTCCGTTTTGATGCTCATTCTGAATGTCATTCATTCCATCTGTTATCCTCTGTTCCATGATTTTTATTCATAGATGACACTAATTTGGAGTAGGCTGATCTGCGTTCGTCTACACCACTCAATTTGTTTCAGAACATTGGAGAAACTTCTCATCTTATAGTTCTTCAATGAGCCGTTGAGGAAGGTGAAATTTCTCACCAGATTTAGATTCATTGTTTTCATATTTTGGTCGAAGAAACGATTCTATTGGATTTTTTTGAAAACTAAAACTTTATTTGATGAATGTGAAGCAGTGGGCTTAAAAATGATTGTTGTGTGTTCAATTTTTAAACATGTTTTTTTTCGAAAACCCAGTTTCAATGAAGCTGTTTCACCGTTTTCTATTCTAGATATTTAGTTTTTCTTCGAAACATTCTAGATAATATCTTTGAACTTTCAATTGTAAATTGGCAAAAATATCATTTATCAATCAAAAATTATCGCGAAAATCCACAATCCAATCAGTTCATGTTGTACTCTCCCGTAACCTGAAAATGACTTACGAAACTTATCCATTGCGATAACCTCTTTCGTTATCTCGCCGTTTCAAAGTGCCCAGACACTCATGGGACTCTTCAATCCTTTGTTCTTTCTCGTCGAATTCTGTAGTGGGCACAAGCTTCAACATGTTTAGAGCGTTCTGAAAAATAGATTCGTTAGAATGTTGTTGTTCATGGATGCTTGCTCTTGCGCAGTCTCTAGACTTCCGAATTTCCTCCAAGCTCTCTTCAACAGTGTGAGCTGGTGCTGCGTTAAGGAGAACTGAGAAGATCACAAAGAAAAGAACAAGTAGATGACGCATCCTAGGAATGTTATTTTTTGTGAATTCTAGAGATTTGGAGAGAAAACAAAAGAATGAAACGAAAATCGTGAATGGAAAAGACTTGTGTAGCAAAACGAAAAATAAGAAACAGCTTCTGCCGACAACTTGAAACTGGAATATTTGTTCAGTGAACTTTGAAAGAAAAGGGAACTGCAGATGAAAATCTATCGAACTTATTCGCAAGAAGAAGAATTCATGATGATGATTAGAAACAGTGAACAGTGCCCTTAAAACCATGAAAAATAAGCATAATATATTATCGTTTTATATGCTCCGATTAACATCCGAACTGACGTGCTGGTAATGTGACTTCCGTGATGCAGTGGTTTTTTTTTTAGCTCTTTTTGCTTTGTGAAGGCACCGAGAGAATACTGTTATTTGACCTTTCAAAACTTCAAATCTGTGATTGAAATACGTATAGAACGCTGTTAACAACAACTAAAACAAGTTTTGTCTGAAGATTGCCAATTTAACATGAAGTTGAAACAGAAAATATATCTTAGGGTTTCTCAATTACAGAATTAGCAGAACTTTCACAGGAGTCAGGTAATGGCGTTTCCTTCTTTGATACCTATCAATAACTAAAGTTCTAGCTTCAAAAATTCATTTCCAGACAAAAACTTTGACTCGTGGTCTTTCGTCCTTAGGTGTACATCTTCAAAATATCACTGATTCAGAAGGTTACTAAAAAAGATAGAAAGAGCATACAACAGTGCTATGCCAGCTGACACGATGAAATGATCTCTACGAAAACGAGCTGCCGTAATTACTCTAATAGAATAGCAAAAAGTGTGAGGTGTATTCAGACAAATTATCAGGAAATCGTACACCTGATTTTCACTATGAATCGAAACACGAAACAGTAGTATTCACACGTTTTTGAAACAAGCTGATGAGGAAACTAATTCAACGAATTTTTTGACGACGAAAAATCGTAATTACTTTAATAGAGTAGCAAAATGTTTATGTGCCTCTGGTCAGATTATCAGGCGAAAAAGGATCACTACAATTTGACATTAACTTGGAACAGTTAATAATAATCAGAGATCTAGGTTCTGCCTATTCCTGATTTTCTTGGACAATTGGTCATCAGAATATGTATGAAACTTCTGGAAATGTGAAACAGAAAAACATGTGATCATCAAAGCCGGATCAAAATCTTCACATCTCTTGTCTCTCGCCTTCGAGACATCAGACAGACATACGTTCAGAAAATTAGGACATCTGTCCGTTTTTTTCAGTCGTTTCTGATCAACTCAAAATTTTTTTTGAACCAACATGTGCTAGGATCGCGCTTGAATTGTTGACCGATTGTTTGGACGATGAAATATGACTTGAATCTAAATTCAGAACTAATGAGTTTGAGTCTAAGACGTTGGAAAACAACATTGGGAAACAGAGAACAAATGTTTTGAATTCCGTTGATCTAAAGATTTCATATAAGAATCAAATTCTAAACCAGGAATATCACTATATTCATATCTATGTTCCGTTCAGCACAGCATAGTTGCAATTAAAGCTCTTATCATTTTTTGAAGCAGTGAGTAACAAAATCCTAATAAAAAGGATCTCGAAAAATTACAAGAGTTCGGTGTCCAAAGCTTACACAGCATATAAGCAAATCAATGTATTTTATTGTTACTTGTCTGAAACAGAGAAAAAGTTTTTGACTCGGATCTGATTTTCTTCAAGTTTTGGTTTTTTTTTCGTTTCTTAACATCCAAAACAAAAAAAATCACGTTTCACTTGCAGCATGTATTTTTGAGGTGGGATTTGTTGCTAGTGCTCTTTTTATATCCCCTATACCAGCCGGGTTTTTTAAAACGATAGGTGTACAGCAATATGTGATGAAACCAGAAAAATTCAAGTATCAATTACAGCCGTTTTGGAGCACTAGTAATCAAAATTTGTCGAAACATGTGTTTTTATAAGTTTCTGTTATGACAACTCTAGAAGTATGTCATGTTTGAAAGAAATAATTACTCGTTTTTACTAGAACATGAGAACAGAGAAGTTTTGATTTCTTGTTAAAAAAACATATTCTCTTGTAAGTGTAACGAACCAAAAATGTTTTAAATGGCCCAAATCCATAACAACTTCACAACACGTTCATACTCACCCACTTTGAAAATTCCAAACTGAAACTGAAATAAAAATTCATGAGTCCTAGTAATTGCATTAATGTTTTGAAACTTCTTCTGTAAAAATTGATTTTCAAAATTTTCTGTTTCATTATCTAGATTTTCCGGACGAGTCAAAACAGCAATGTCGATTAAAATTTAACAATCAGGAAAGCGCACAGAGAAACATGCAACATTGGACAATAAAGCGGTTGTTCTGATCTATTGTTTGGCGGTTGCTTATGAGATAAAAATACGAAAAAAACCATACTTTGCTAGAAAAATCATAAAGGTGGCAATATAATTCTTCTAAAAGTTCATAGAAACAGGAAAACAACATTTTAAAAGTCGAGATCTAGTTAGAAGCTTGAATGGTTGAAAGTGGTTTGTTCCAGTTTACATACTAGTAATAGTATGACAAAATGTTATAATTATAATTGTTAAAAACTTATAAATCCTGAAAAAGTACGTTTTTTTTTAGTTTTCTGCGCTAACAAGCGCATATTTAATTACAACGTTTCATGAATCGTTGCTCTCCAAATCCTCAAGCCAATGAGGTTGCATGAACTCTAAACAAATGAAACTTGAATCAGATTAAACTTAACAATACATAAGTTTTTGAATCGTGTACAGTCGAACTTTGGAAAAATGAAGTTTCAAACGTTTCAGTTTCATATCTTTAATATAATAATTACACTAGCTCGGAGTAGGTTGAACGGATCCAATCTATTTTGCCCTAATGTTTTGATCATCGCCAAATTTCTTTATTTCAGTTTATCCGTCATGATTCAAGGGAAGTAACTTCAATCAGCGGGATTCGTCGTGGTGTTTTCCATTTTAGACTTGTGAATTTAATGTCAAGCAGACATAATGGAAAACTAAAACTTTATCTGATTTATGTGGAGCGGTGAAATTGAGTGAAGTTGTTATGTGCCCATTTTTTTTTCAAATCAAAATCCCAGTTTCAATGAAGTTATTTTTGTGATATCTGTTCAAGAACTCTAATAAGTCTGTCCTAGTTGATAGCAACAAGTTACAGTTCTTAATGAAGTTTTTACTCAATCAATACAAGAGTTTCAAAGATACCATTTATTAATCGAAAAATCATTACGAAAGTACAATATTCAATTGAGTTGTACTCTCCCGTAACCCGAGAATGTCTTACGAAACTTGGCGTTTGTTTGACAGACTCCTTCAAACTCTTCTTTCAGATTTTTGAACTCTTCAACGTCTTTTGAACTGCACTCTGGTTTGATGGCGAGTTCCTCAGCAATGCAAGTGATGAATGCTCCGTAAGAGCAGCTTCCCTTGTCGGACCAGCTGCGGCAAGAGTTTTTAGCATTATCGTAATTACCCTGAAAATATTATCTGTTTAAAAGTCTTCAAAATCACAGTAAAAAAAACTTACATTACTCCCTAAGCAATCGTAAAGATTACCGAGTAGCTTTAGAAGTTCAATTTGTTTTTTATCCTTTGCGACCGCCTTCTTTGTGATCTCGCATTTCATAGGGCCCAAACACTCATGGAACTCTTTGATCTTCTGTTCTCTCTCTTCGAATTCTTCAGTTGGCACGAGTTTTATCAAGTTTGGAGTGTTCTTGAAACGTAGATTCGTACTAATGGAATTGTTGACGGATACTCACACAGGCGCAGTGTTTAGCCTTCTGAAATTCCTCCAAACACTCTTCAACAGTGGGAGCTGGAGCAGCGTTGAGTAGGACAAAGAAGATTACAGGGAGGAGGATAAGTAGAAGACGCATTCTGGGTATGTTTTGTTTCGAACTTGGAAGGAGGATAGGAAAAAGAAACGATTAGACAACTGGTGTAGAAAAATGAAAAATAATCAACGTCGAAAACTTGAAACTGGAAGAAATGCTTAGAAAATTTACAGAAAAAAAGGAAGTTGCTATAACCTATAATGGTTTTGATACAGTAACGCAATAATCATCAAAAAGAAAACTTACAAAAAGTTCTGAGGAATATGAAACAGAGAAAAATGTGCTCACCAAAAAATTGAGCCGCTCTTGGCCCCAGCTTCCAAGATGACACCCACAGACATGTGTTCAGAGCTATAGGACAGCTGTCCGTTTCTTCAGAAAATTTTTGAGTAGCCATTAATTTTTTTTCTAGCCAAAATGTGCTATTGATGATAGAGTTTAAAGTTTTGACTCATAGTTCGGAAGATGAAAAAAAAGATCTCGGAGGCGTTAAGGGTAACGAAATGAATTACTACTTTTTGCTGCTTTGTTCCGCATGGTGTTTTTCAGCAGTGTAGAGCAGAACTACATGAGTTCTTGTAAATGAGAATGACAAACCACCGTACACTGAACAATGCGAAGTTACCGGAGCAATACACAATTTATTGAAATAACTTTTAGGCGACATAATGGAATACGTTTCATAAGGCCGTCTTTTAACTACGAACGCGGAACATTAAATTTGTTCAGAAAGAAGATCTAACATAAATTTTGTAACGATGCAATATTGCTTCAATGTTTCCGGTTTCAATTTCACCATAGGAAACTAACAATATTTTTTCTTCGTTTGACGAGTTGCTAGAATAGTTTATATTCGTGAGCACTTTAACATCAGCAAGCTGAAAATGTTGAATATTTTGATTCACAGGAAACAATTATGGCGACTTCGTTTTTCATAATAGAAAAAAAACCAATCTTCCGTTTGTTGTCTGATTGGATATGCTTCCTTAACTTTCGAATTTATTTTGTTTCTTAACTTCCAAAACAATAAAAATCACGTTTCACTTGTAGCGTAAGTTTTCGAGATGGAACATATTTTCAGTTTGATTTCTTTTGTATGTGCTCCCATTTATGATTCATCTGAAATCCCTTTATTACCTGCCGTGTTTTTCTCCCGTGCTTAGATATGTTTACAGCAAAATGTGATGAAACTAGAAATAACATATTCTCGAAAATGACCAAGTATCAATTACACGCACTTTGGAGCTCTAGTAATCAAAACTTGTTGAAACACAGGTTTTTATGAATTACTGTTATGACAACTCTAGAAGTATGTCATGTTTGAATTTTTTCACGATTTTTTTTGTTTATGGCTCAAGTGCTCACCTGCATTTTACAGAAAAAAATTGTAGTAATTATAATTTACCCAAATGAACATCATGATGAAACAAGACAAAAACCATGTTTCAGTATCTCGATATCATTTCTTAATGGCGTTTTGAAATCGATCAGTGGTAAATATGTGTTGTAAAGCTATAATTTATTTTCATTATCAACATCAATCCCAAAAAAATCATCCCAATTTAATAACTCTTTGCTTTTTCAACTCATGGATCTCCTGCTTCAATGTGCAATATCTAATGAGTTGTGGCTGGTAGTCCTGGTAAGTTTTGACGTCCTTCAAAGTGCATTTCTCATGTTTCTCCATTCTCTTGGCAACACAATCCAAGTACGCAGTGTCTTCACAGGCATTTCTGGTGTTCATGAATTCCTGACTGCATGCCATGGAGAATTTGACGAGGGCATTCTGGAAATAATTTTTTTTTAGATTTTGGAGAATAGGCAGCTCACATTTCCAAGACAGGTGCTCAAGTGCTTATTAAAATGGAGCATTCCTTCGAATTTGGTCTGGGCTTTTTCGATGACCTTTTGGACCAAACTGCATTTGGTCTCTCCGATACATTGAAGCCAATTGGTGAACAATGGGATGTTCTTCTCAAAACCAGGCTTGTCCCAGTGGCGGAGGTCGATGGTGCCTATCTGGAAAAACCTTTTGAAGGTTGATAATCGAAAAAAATGCACTTCACAGGGTTTAGTATGCCATTAGGAAAGATCGGTGAACCACCAACCTTGAAGAATATAACTTCCTGACGAACTCTACTAGGGTGCAGCTCTGTTAAAGGTATTCCGGTGCCAACTAACCTGAGAGCACTCTCGCATCTTATCCATCTCCGCATTACAAGTGTTCTCCTCTGGAGGTGAAGATGCTAAGGTTTCTGGAGTAGTCTCTCCAGAAACAATGCCCAGAAGGCAAGCAGCCAGGAGTAGTTTGATTTGCATTTTCATGTCAGAAACTTGATTTTGCCCTGGCTTTTATATATTGTTGGCTATGTTTTGTTACTTTTTTTGTCAATGTTTAGAAACAGAGAAGATTGGATACGGATTGAAAAGGATGATTATGTTTTGGGAGTAGGTCTTTTTCAACTTTCTGAGTTTTCTTGGGAGAAAAGGAAGCGAAAATTGAGATTGATAGATCAGAGCTCATTGATTTTGTCGATTTCTACAATTGATATCGTTGTGATTTTCTGTTTCATATTCTTCTGATCTTTTCAAAACATATTTATCTATGTTGTCACGAGCTCTTCAAATCGTCTTCTGTTAGATCGTCATATAGAACTTCACAGTCTGAGACAAGAAATTGCTAATGTGAAACAGGAACTCTATGAAATAAAATTTACGAATACTAAGGTAATATCCTGGTTCAATTCCGTCAATAAGTTTTCAAAATATGTTCACATCTAGTTGAGCGTTTACCTTCAAGCGATTCATTCCTTTCCAGTTTTTTTTCAAGCAGAAGCAAGGTCATATCGGTAATTAAAAACCCAAACGTCTGAAACCAACAGTTTGAAACATAAAATTTTTCGATCAAATATGTACTTTTGAAACCTAGTAGAACACGATCACTTTTTTGAGGTGATCATAAATATTCGAACTGTTCAACCAAAACTTGTTTCGAAAAAAACCGAAAATTTGGAAAATTGCTGGAATATGAACCTAATAAAAATTCGATATGGAACGGGAATAATGATTATGATCAAAGCGCAACAACAAAACAGCTAAAGGGTTATAATCACCTTGAAACCGTGCAAGTTCGTTTGGTGATTCTCTTTACTGCTTGAATTCTGGAATCATTGTTTTTTCTTTAATTTTTTTGTTGCTTGTGGATAATTTCTTGTCGATATTGTAAATTTTAGATTCCTGATAAGGAGGTTTTTTTGTCCGGTTTTTCATGGAAGAAGGATGACGGGTATGAGCGATCAGAGTTCATCGTTTTAGTTGAACGGTAGTTTTGTTATCGCGGATTGAAGCGTACCATTGTGATTTCTCATTTTATATTTTTCTGAACTTTTCCAAACATATAAATTTTGTTTCAACGATTTTTCGAGAATTCCCGTAAACGCACTAGAGTACATTATAGTGTGGAAAAAAAATGATAATGTGAAACAGAAACTCAAAAAAAAGTTTTTTGGAAATAATCCATTCAACTTTTCAAAATTTGTAGAATCTAGTTCTCTGTTTTGAATTAGCCAAATTGAAATTTTTCAGTCTTTTAA
>GL379915.1:142316-175466 GCA_000143925.2 Caenorhabditis brenneri | reverse complement strand
AGCATGTTGAAAAATGATTTTTTGATATAAAAAATGTATCCACAGTTGAAAAAATTTTTCAGAAAGCCAGATGCAAGCCAGATGACCGAATTACTGGGTGGCACTTCCAGAATCCGTTATAAGTTCGGAAAGACGAATCGGGAGACGCTCATATTTTGTCCAGTAGTTGATTATTGTTAGTACTACTTGTATACAAAAAATCAGCCAAATCCGTGACTTTGACTTTTTTCACCATGGAGGGGGGTACGTTGATTTTCAGGGATTTTGAGCAAACTTTGCTAAAAATCGGCTTTAAGTCACCGCGAAACCTGACCTGATATTTTTTTCCAACAACCACCTAGATGGAAGGTTCCAAAATCTGAAATTTATTTCTTGTGCATAGTGCAAAAATTTTCCAGGACGGTGCTCCGAACAAAAAAAATCACATTTTTTGACCAAAAACAAGTTTTTTCCATATGAAGGAGCAGAGCTGGAAATTTTGTCTGAACACAAAACATGCTTAAAAACACGTCATAAATCGATTCCCAATCGAATTAGGGCAAAATATTTTTCAGGAAAAATTTTTCATTTTTTACTATTTTGTGCTCGGCTACAGTAGGAAAGGGGCGGAGCCTAATCTGAGTTTGTGTTTTGTACTTAGGGGACCATAGGTCATATCCATACAAAATATCAGCCAGAAAAAACCAACTTGAAAATAGTGTGCCAACTTATTCTCACCAATTAGCGAGAATGCGTCTTAAATCGTGTCCATATATAGTCGATCCTTTGAAATAGTATCTGCTCATCATTCCAGTTTTTAGGTGCAAGTTAGCAGAATGATCGACAAATACAGTCAGGAATGAACAAATTGAAACAGGTAGTATTTTTGAACTTATTATAATTGCTCCCGATAAAAAAAAACACAAATACTCTTTCAACCAGTTTTCAAAACTTTCAAAGAAAATGATTACGGACTTGTACTTCAACAGAATATTGAAAAATTGCATTCAGTTTTTTTTTCTCCGAGCTACTTTAACTGGTTTCCAGAAAAATGCTCCGGAAAGAAAGATTCTAAAACAATATAATTGAGCAATAACTATGATCCAAAAAATGATCACTTACTGAAACATACATATTTTTGAAAAAAAGTATCATTACTCTCGCACTCGAAAACAAACACAAAAATGTTCAACACCTTGAAACTATGTTCAAAATGCGTTGACCACTGGAATGATGGGAGCACATGTTTTTCCCGAATTGTTTTTCGGTTTGTAGGGACTATGCTGATGCTATTGCGACTTCTAGATTCTTGAAAAAGACACAAGTTGTTTGAAACAGGCTTATTCATATTTCTGCATAGCTAGAAGGACTTACGAAAAAAAGTTAGAAAAATGTAATACGACGAGGCAACTTCCCAGTTTTCAGCATCTTGTTTTTAGTCCAGGACAAAAAGAAAAAACAGATGAAATGAAACGACCGGAGTTAGTAATACGATAGAGAGAACATAAACTGCCTGAGCAGCTCTAATTAATTATTGAAGAAGCAGAAACATTTGTTCATGATCAAGAAGTTTGTTGATTATAGACCTCTTTTCAGATCATCTCCATGATTCTTATTCCAATTTTTCATTTACCTTCATGTTTTTTTAAATTAATTGTTGGTTATGTTTTGTTCCTTTATTTTGTCAAAGTTTCGAAACAGTGAAGATGGGATACAGATTGAAATTGATGATCGTTATTTTGGAGGTTATTTTTTGAGTTTCGTGGTTTTTTTTGGATCAAACGGAATTAGAACATTCAGTTATAGTCAGATTTTCTTCTGAAGTAAATCCATTAAAGACATTGCAAGATTGCGGAAAGGATGAAATTACATTCATGTTGAAACAGATGATTGTTTTCTTAACAAATTCTCTCATTATTTTGATATCCCGATCACATGCTTCTTCTGAAGTCGGATTTCTCAAAATGATGTCCAGAAGGAAAGCAGAGAGGAATAGTTCGATATGCATTTTCATAAAATTGTAAATAATACAATACATTGATTTATAGCAAATTTTGCTGTTGATCCGAATGTTGAGTAACAGAATATGTTGGAAATGAGAAAAGAGTGAGAGCTTGTAAGTAAGGGGACAACGTTACAAATAATAGTTTATTGAACCAAAGAGTTCAATTTTTTTCCGATTCCTCCTTCTAGCATCCTTGGATTGGTCCTCGAGCCTCGAGCAGGCGTTGGGAGAGGCGAACGGCTTGTCCTTACCGCAAGTGGAACTATCTAAACTTCCTTTCGGCTTCTATTTATTCTACCCATTTGACCTTTCCACATGGATTGATAAAATGAAGAGATAAGCTTTGTCACAGAAAGGGCTTCACGTGGGGATAGGTTTCATTCTAAACTGTTCAGCGTTCGATTAATGCGATGGTGAAAGTTAGGAAGTTAATGCAACTTATTACTTTCGCAACAGAATAGGTTTTCGAATTGAAGTTGTATTTCAGAAAATGGTAGTAAGAGGCTAACATGGTTCAGAACTGAAAAGAAGTATGAAACATCTTCCAGAAAATTGAAAAAAAATTCAACCGGTGATCTGAAGAGAATCAATTTTCACGTTTTCACTTTTTAGTCGACAACTTTTTCTAGCTCATCTGGCTCCAAAGTTATGCTCTCTCAAAGTGCCGCTTCCAAATTTTGATCCTATCTTTTGAACCGTGAAAGATATCAAAACACCGTCAACTGGTGATCTGAAGAGCAACAATTTTCACGCATTTTTTCAATTGACAATTTTTTCATATCTCATCTGGCTTTAGAGTTATGGCCTTTAAAAGTAAAGCTTCTGAAATTTTCAGTACAATTCTTCACGCGTGCACCCTCTGAGAATTTTCCCATTATAAAAATAGTGAATCTGCACCCTCTACGTTCATTTTTTTTTGCGTGTTTTTGACCCATAACTTTTGAACGAGTCCTTTTCAGACCATCCTCCAAGAGAGTTTTCTTCCCGAAAACAAATTCTGCATCAAAACCTATATAAAAAAGGGTTTTTTAAAATTAGGCTGGTACCCCTTTAAGAAACACACGGCCCAAGCAAAGCAAAATACGATCCGGATGAGTACCGGAAAATTTTTTTTGGTTCCCGCATATTTTATGGGTCCCGGAAAAGAAATAAATATCCGGGTTTCGGATAAGAGCCTCATTTTGTATGTCTAATCAAGTATCCCAATACCAGACTGTACCTACGCTGTTGAGGGAAAAAAACAATGACACCTCCCAACGAATGTGCAGCAAGTATTTAGATAATATGTCAAATTTAACAAACAACTTTTTATAACAAACAACTTTTTGGGCGTAGTTTTGAGATACTTGATAAAATATGAAGAAAGATAAGAATAAAATCTGTATATAAAAATTGAGATCAAACACAGAGCATATTGGCAAATATGGCAGAGTGTGTATTTCATTCAACCTACTTCTTTCTCGTTATGTTTTCCTTTTATATCTATAAAAAATAAACACTCTTTTTTCAGATTTTTTCAATTGCGAATGCACATTCAATTAATTCTAGCTGCTTGTCTTCTTGGCCCTATCCTGGCAAGTCCAATTCCGGAAGATACTTGCGATGGAGAAACGAAAAGATGGAGAGAATGTTTTGAGGTTAGCGTGTAGTTTTATTTAACGTAAATTCTCTCTTAGAGACCTTCTATTTTCAAAGCTACATATCTTATTGTATATTGTCTTCGGAAAAAAAAACGGACAGAATCCACGGGCGTTTTATATATAAGAATGATTTAGAATGTTTGCGCCTTTCAGTATTGTTCTCCTAACAAATAAGTTACTTTAATGGATAAATTTAATTTCAGAAATACGACCGCGGTATAACCGATTGGTGGGATGATTCTTTTTTAGAGAAACTTTTCCCCTTGCAACTTTGGAAAGACTGTGTTGGAGAAGTAAAGTGTGAACGGGTGAAAAAAATGAACGAGGTTGATGAAATGAAGTACAATGCATTTGTATACTTTCACATAAATCTTCGACGCTGCCTAGGAAAGGTAAAAATGCTAACAGCCCCTACAAACACAGTGTAGAACATTTCAGGCTACTATTCAGAAAATCTGGGACACCTGCGAGACACCCGAGCAATGGAAAGTGCCCTGTGAAGATCGAACGGACTTTGACTGCATGGAAAGCAAAATGATGCAGCATGAACATTGTAGTGATCAAGATGTCGAGGCATTAGATAATTTTGTTCCGTTCTTAATCAAATATCGTAATTTGTTAGAAGAAGTATGGCATGGTGGAAGAAAGTGTGAAGGCACAATGGATGGGTCTGAAAATTCTGAAATTCCTAAATTAGTTTCCCGCGTCGCACTTTCCAGCTTCCATGATATTGCTCAAGGGATGTTCACAAGATAAGTAGAACATTTTACATTGTAATTTAATTCAATCTGTGTATTTTTTGCAAACTGTTGTCTTTGTTTCATTTTCTTGATAAAAATTACATGTAAAATTACCAACTACGAAAAGAAAGTTCGATTCAACTACTAGCACATTTTTGATCAGTGTGAAATAGAGAAGAGCAAGTTTATAGCAGCAGAAAAAAGTAAATGACCACGGGAAGGGTCATTAATCAGCCCTGATCACGGGATAGAGCTGAGGATGAAAAGACATATTTTCTTAACACAGGCTCGTTGCTTTCTGCATCTTTTTTTATTTTTGTTTTTTTTTCTGTTCTAAATCGTTTTCGAGAATTCAGTGAAATTCAAAATTATAATACCACGGAATTGTTCACACGAAAATGCACGTCCAACTATTCCTAGCTGTTTGCATTTTTGGTTTTTTTTAAATGAGATCCAGCAATGGAGGAGATTTGCGATTCAGAGAATGAGAGAAGGAGAGAATGTGATGAGGTTAGCACGAAATTACAGGTTTTCCAGTGACGTGATGAAATGTTTTATATGAGCCTTGAATGTCTCGATAGCTTGAGTATTACAAGGTCCATGCTTCTTTATATTCTCGACCATGCAATCATAAAACTTCCCATTTTTGCAGGAAGAATTACCAGGTTCGATACATTTTTTGGTAAAGTTTCCATAAGCGCCCTGAAATCTTCTAGGTTTTTTGATTCTATTCAGAACTCTTGCATTTCCAATGCAGTTTTGAAGATTTTTGTGTGAGTGCATCATTTTATTTATTTGGATCTCACTAAACTTCATATACTTCTCACACGATCACACTTTAACTCTCCAAAACAGTCTCTCCAATCATGCAAGGGTGGCATGTTGTCCAATAAAGTATCTTCTTTCCATTGTGGCAAGTTGGCGTAGTATTTCTGGAATTTTCTCATAAATAACAGAAAATAATTCCAAAAAATGCAACAGCTCGGAAGATTTTTGATGGGCAAGCGGTGAATTGGCAAAATTGCGCGGCAGCTTGCTTATTTTTGATATATCAGTTGGCTCTTTTTTCGCTAAACATCAGCGGCAAGCAATGGGCAAGCTGCTCACTAGGCTTGTCACCAGCAAACAAAGCAATAAGCACGGCAACTTGCCAGGAAATTGCCGACGGTCTACACACTAACCTCATCACATTCTCTCCTTCTCTCATTTTCTGAATCGCAGATTTTCTCCATAGCTGGATCTCCCAAAACGAAAGCAAGAAGGCAAGCAGCTAGGAATATTCCAATGTGCATTCTCATACGAAAATTCCTGTGTTATCATAGTTTTGAATCGCATTGAGTTTTTGAAAACATTTTAAAACAGAAAAAAAAAACAAAAATTAGAAAAAAAGATGCAGGAAGCAACGGGCACGTATCTCTCATTTCCCTTCGGATCTGTCCCATGATCAGGATGGTTAATGACTCTTCCCGTGGTCATTTACTTTTATCTGCTGCTATAAACTTGGTCTTCTTCATGTTACGCTGATCAAAAAATGTGCTACTAATTAACTCGAACTTTATTTTCGAAGTTGGCAATTTCAGATGTAATTCATATAAAGAAAATAAAATGAAGACAACATTTTTGAAAAAATATACAGATCAATTGGATTAGATTACAATGTACAATGTTATACTTATTGTGTGAAAATCTCTCGAACAATATCAAAAAAACTGGAGAGTGTGACGCGGGAAACTAATTTAGGAATTTCAGCCTTATCATATCCATCCATTGTGCCTTCACACTTTCTTCCACCATGCCATACTTCTTCGAACAAATTACGAAATCTGATTAAGAAAGGAACAAAATCATCGAATGCCTCGACATCTTGAGCATTACAATGTTCATGCTGCATAATTTTGCCTTCCATGCAGTCAAAGTCTGTCCGATCTTCACATGGAAGTTTTGATTGACAAGGCGTCTCACAGATGTCCCAGATATTCGTGAGAGTATGCTGAAAACTTCTATAATTTTTCTTTTTAAGAGTTCTTAACATTCTTACATTTCCAAGGCAGGGTCGGAGAGTTATGTGAAGATATACAAATACATTGTACCGGGTTTCATCAAACTCGTCAAGTCTCTTCACATGCTCACACTTTGCTTCACCAATACAGTCCTTGTAAACTTGCCAGGGGTAAAGTTTTTCTAAGAAAGAATCATCCCACCACTGCGGTATACCGTGGTCGAGTTTCTGGAAGGAATTTTGTTAGGACAATGATGCTGAAGGACTCAATAAGTTATAAAAATCTGCTCAGTTGGTTCAGTTGTTTATCAATTTTTTTTCGAGCATTTTTAGTTGAATACTTCTAGATAGCAATTTTTCACTAACCCTATCACATTCTTCTCTTCTTTTCATTTCTGCATCGCAAGTGTCTTCCGGAATTGGACTTGCCAGAATAGAGCCTAGGAAGCAAGCAGCTAGAAATAATTGAAGATGCATTTCCAGGTGGAAAAATCTGAAAAAAAAAAACAGTGTTCAGTTTTTTAGATATAAGAGTAAAACACGAAGAGAAAGAAGTAGGTTGAACGGAATAAGCCACAATATTTTGTGTTTGATCTTAATCCCACTATATAGTGCTTTATCTTATTTTTCCTTATATCTTATCAAATATCCCAACACTAAAACCAAAAAGTTGTTTGTTATATTTGATATCTTATCTACATATTTGCTGCACATTCGTTTGGAGTTCTCATTGTTTTGTTCTCTCAACAGTGTTGGTACAGTCTAGTATTGGGATATTTGATTAGACATACAAAAATATAAGATTAGGCACTATATAACAGAATTGAGATCAAAAAAGAATACTGTGCCACGTAAGGCAAAAATTTTCCGTTTTTACAATGTTTTCCTCTTATGCTGCTCGTCGTGTTTTCACTCGCAAAATTTGCGAAAGACCTTTCAGTATACAAATATTTATATACAGCTCCAAATATTAAACATTGTTTTTTTCAGATTTCTTCTCATGAAAGTGCTTATTTTCCTAGCTGCTGGCCTTCTGGGCCCCATTCTTGCAAGTCCGTGGCCGAGAGACACTTGCAAGTCAGAAATAGAGAAAAGCAATGAATGTCTTCGCGTAAGTTCTTATGATATACCGTAACTCCGCAAGTAGAAGCTCTGTATGTTTGGAGTATCATTTCTCGATTGTCCCCAGAGTCATCAAGCACTATTCAACTTTGAAATTTATTGACAAACACTACTGTATTTTGAAACTTTCAACGGCAACCGAGATATGCAGCTCTAAACAGTACTGATTATTTAAGGGTATTTCCGAACTTCAGCATCGTTTCCTTAAAATAATACTTACAGAAATACGACCATGGTGCTCGTTTGTGGTGGTGGGAGGACAAATTCTTGGAAAAACTTTTCCCCCTGCAATCCTGGAAGCTTTGTGTTGGAGAAGCTCGATGCGAAAAGGCAAAACAGCTCAACGAGCTTACCGTGATCCGATACAACACATTGGTGTACCTATACAACAACTTCCGGCTCTGCTGGGGGAATGTAAGAACTTTGAAAACCCTTTCAAATAAAAATTAAGGAAGATTTTAGGGTAGAATCGAAAAATTCGACAAAATCTGCCACAAACTCCAATCAAAACTCCACTGCGACGATCGGTCATATTATAACTGTATCACCACTGAAATGATGAAGAATGAGTCTTGCAGTGCTCTGGATGTCGACGCATACAATTTCCTAGTTCCACTTTTAATCAGAGATTGCCAATTGGATCCTCTACAGGGAAGAAGAACGAATGAAGTCCCAGAGGATGGAGATAAGAAGACTGAGACTTCAAAAAATGCTTTTATCGCCAGTTTCCTTAATATTTTCCGAACAATTTTCTGATTAACTTTGACTTTTTTCCCTAAAAGATACATTGCTTCTGAAATAAATAATTGCTTCTGAAAAGTACGAAAATTCCAGAATAAAAATTGAAACACTTATTGTCTCGATTTTAATCTAATTTATTTTGACGCATTCTGAATCTGTTCGAATATTTTTCTTCCTAGAAAACATGGAGAATAATGAATTGAATACCTATAGAGAACCACGAAAATTTTATAGGATTAGTGACCCCTCCAGCGGTCATTTACTTTTATCTGCTGCTATAAACTTGCTCTTCTCCATACTACACTGCTCAAAAACGTGCTAGTAGTTTGATCAAATTTTATTTTCGTAGTTGGTAATTTTAGATGTGATTTACATAGCAAAATGAAACAAAGGCAACATTTTTTCGAAAAAAAAAATGAAACAAAGGCAACATTTTTCAAAAATACACAGATTGGATTAAATTACGAAGTACAATTTTTATTTTTATCTTGTGAGAATCTTCCAAGCAGAACCAAGAAAACCATGTACTGCTTCTCTAATCAAATTACAATCTTTGATGAGTAGTGGAACAAGAACGTTGAATGCCTCGACATCTTGATCGTTACAGGATTTATGCTTCATCATTTCGCTGGTCATGCAGTCATAGTACGTTGGATCTTCACATGGAATTTTTGATTGAACAGGTCTCTTGCAGTTGAAGTTCCTGGCAATGCCCTAAAATTCTCTAAAATTTTCATCTATTATCTAATTCTTACATTTCCAAGGCAGGTTCGAAGGTTTAAGTGTAAGTATACGGATTCATGGTACATGACCTCAGTTTGCTCGTTAAATTTCTTCACATGATAACAATTTGCTTCTCCAACACAGTCCTTCCATTCTTGCAAATGGAACATTTTTTCAATGAAAGAGTCCTCCCACCAATCGGGCATATCTTGGTCGTATTTCTGAAAGGATTTTGTTTAGGGAAAATGTTTCCAGTTAAAAACTTTTTGATAACTCTAAAGACTATCGATATATGTTGCTCCGAATATACAAGAATTCTACTTCAAGATTTACAAAACTTGAAACTGCGCACTAACCTTAAAACATTCTTCTCTTCTCTTTTTCTCCTTCTCACAAATGTCTTTCGGAATTGGATTAGCTTTTGGCATTTCATACTTCTCATAGAGATTCTTTGTGCCTTCACACTTTCTTCCACCATGTATTTCATCATTCAAATTAACACTTCTGATCACTAATGGAACAATAGCATCGAATGCCTCGACATCCTGAGCATTACAAAATTCATGCTTCTTCATTTCGCTAATAATGCAATCAACCATTGTTCGATCGTCACATGAAAGTTTTGATTGACCAGGTCTCTCGCAGATTTCGCCAAATTTCTCGATTGTCCCCTGAAAGCATTTTCGAGAATTTTAATGAAGACGACGTTTGATTCAGAGCACTTACATTTCCAAGACAGGTCCGAAGGTTTTTGTGTAAGTATATGCCTCCATGGTACATGACCTCAGTTAGCTCTTCAAGTTTCTTCACAAGCTCACATTTTGTTTCTCCAACACAGTCCTTCCAAGCTTGCAAAGGGAGATTTTTTTCTAAGAAAGAATCATCCCACCAATTAGGTATATCGTGTTTGTATTTCTGAAAGAATTTTTCGTTAGGGCAACAATGCCGAAAAACGAAAGTACCCGAAATCATGGCTAATTCAGTACAACATGTTCGGAGCTGCATATCTCGGTTGCCTTTGAATTATAGAAAATGTGCTCAAGTAATTTTTTTTTTATTTTTTTAGTTTGGAGTAATTTTCACCAATTTATTCGAAACGTTCTTCCATCTGACTATAGATTATGCTCTTCCAAACATATAGGACCTCTACTACATAAATTCCCATAGATGAAAGGAACGACATACTAACCTTCTGACATTCTGTTCTTCTATCCATTTCTGCATTGCACGTATCCCCTGGAACTGGATTTGCCAGAGTGAGGCTGAGAAGACATGCAGCTATGAATAGTCGCATGCGCATTCCCGTTTGGAGAAATCTGAAACAGACAGTGTTTGATTTTTTTGTGAAGTATAGCCAAAACAAAGAAAAAAAAATGGTAAGGAATGAACTGTTTTTGCTCCAGGAGCTGTGGCTTTATTGAAAGAAAAAATAGATTGAGACAGTAGAACGGGGTTTATATATGAGCACAAAGAGCGGCTTTTCAATCAAGCTGACAGTGTGCGTGGGGGAAGGAATGCAATAAAGTGACTAAGTGTTACAGAGAAAAAAAAGAGAAGTGAGGTGCAAAGAAGAAGAATTATTCGAGGAACACATAGACGGCTTATCAACATTTTTGAAAAAATACACAGATTGGATTAAATTACAATGTAAAATTTTTTACTTATCTTGTGAAAACCTCTCAAACAATATCAAAAAAGCTGGAGAGTACGTCGCGGGAAACGAATTTTGGAGTTTCAGCCTTCATTGTGCCTCCTCACGAACCCTATTTCCTTATTCAAGTTACAAACTCTGATCATTTGTGGAACAATAGCATCATATTCCTCGACATCTTGAGCATTACAATATTCATGCTTCATCATTTCGTTTTTCATGCAATCATACAACGCAAGGTCTTCACAGGGAGGTTTTCCAAGTTTTTTTCCGCACTTTTTGTTGAAGTTCACGAAAGTATCCTGAAAAAAGTGAAAAAAAGTGTTTATCTGTGGCTCTTCTAGAATTCTTACCTTTCCAAGGCAGGCTCGAAGGTTGGTGTGTATGTATAAATAGAGATGGTGCTTCATCTCAAGTAGCTCGTTAATTTTCTTTTCATGGTCACACTTTATTTCTCCAACACAGTTCTTCCAAACTTGCCAAGGGTAAATTTTTTCTGAGAAAGAATCCTCGTACCATTCGGGTACATCGCGGTAAAAGTTCTGAAAGGATTTTTGTAAGCGCTACGATTTTGAAAGGCCCAAAAACTCGAAATCCCCGGCAAAATTAGTACTGGATGTTCAGAATTGCATGTCTCGGTTGTCTTTGAATTTTTCGAAATATGCTTAACTATTTGACAATCGATATGCTGCTCCAAACATACAAGACCTCTACTTCAAAATTTCCGAAACATTGAAAAAACTACATACTTACCTCCTCACACTTTTCCCTTTTCTTCATTTCTGATGTGCAAATACTCTCCACCCCTGGATTCGCCACAATAGAGCCAAGAAACTTTAATTCATCAACCTCCATAAGTTTTTTCAACAACTCACACTTGACTTCTCCAACACAGTCTTTCCAAGCTTGCAATGGGAAAAGGTCGGGTTCACCGTGTGTGTCGTATTTCTGGAAGGAATTTTGTTAGGCAGGCGGACAATACTGAAAGGCGCAAACATCCTGAATGCTAAATAAATCAAGATATTAAGAACAACATATCTTGGTTTCCTTTGAATACTTCAAAATTTGCACATTTGGAGTAATGTTCGGACTCTACTACAGGATTTACGTTATATAAAACTACACACTTACCTGAAAACATTCTTCCATTCTCTTTATTTCTGCATCGCAAGTGTCTTCCGGAATTGGATTTGCCAGAATGGGACCAAGAAGGCATGCAGCTAGAAGTATGTGAATGTGCATTTCCAGGTGAAGAAATCTGAAGTAAGGTCATTTAATACTTTTTTGAGCTTAAACCAAAATAGATAAGAAATTGGAGTAGAATAAACGAATTCGATCTCAAATTTATTACACAAGACTGCTTGCCGCGCCTTCGGCGCTGCAGCAGTCTTGTTTTGTTCGCCGCTTCGCGGCTCAGTTTTGAAAAATGATGTTCGCGGCTTCGCCGCTCACTATTCCGGAAAAGGTCACGGTATTTTTTTTCAATCCGTGAACCCCTCACGTCGTTCTTTTATTATTGAAATGATTTTCGAAAAAAAATCAAACAGGTTGAGTAGACTACTCTGGAACAGTTTAGAAAGTTCCAGAACTATCCAAATGTCTATTTTTATTGATGGAGATTCATATTCACATAACCACTACTTTCCTGCACTTCTATTTCTTGTTCATATCTTTGTAGCGAGCAAAAGTGCACGCGAAGGTTGGATAATTTTCAATATTCTGAACAACCATCCCATTCTTCTGCCTCTTCGGATAACCCCGAAGAAGCGTTTCCAAAAATTTTAGTTATTCGACACACTCTTTTGAGAGTTCGAAACGACAGCTAACCTTTGTTAAACTGGGTAAAAACCAACTCGAGAGGCGCCGGCGCGCCTAATACGTTTCCGCGTGTACCGACATCTCCCGGGTTCCGCCGCCCGCTATGTTTTGTGTGTGAGAAGACTCCGCCCTTCTGAGCCCTATCTTAGCACAGGGCTCCAGAGAGCTCCAAATGAAAAATGAAAAAGACGGGCATCATCTCCGGTTAATTCTCTATCCAAATGTAAAAAAATCATAAAAATCGGTCCAGTGAGAGGGGCGCTAGGGGCGGAAACCCCACCACAGACACACAGACATCGGTGATTGTTAATAGTAAAGATAGTGCTTTCTCTTAGCTTTTCAGATATCTAAAAATCCATACACTAGAGTGTAGGTTAAGACCCAAACGAAGACAAGTCCAAACGAGTGTGCAACCAACAGAAAGTTGTTCACCATGTTTGATATCTTATCTACATACATAAATTATACAACAGTCCGTTCTCATTGAGAATAAACCCAGATAGTTATTTGCATTCGATATCTTATCAACATATGTACATTAGGAAACTAGGCATTGTTGCACATTCATTTGAATTTATCAGTGCAGGTACATTGTTGTTGATTGGATATGCAGACAGATAAGATTAAGCACTATATAAGAGAATTAAGATCATAAAAAGAACATTGTGCCACGTAGGGCAAAATTTTATAATTGTGTCTTCTTATGCTTACTCGTCCATTTCTATTTACGTTGTTTTTCAGTCCTCTAACTCACGAGGACCTTCTTATTTTTGGAAGTCTCTTCAATGAAATAGAGCTCTACTCTAATTCCTTACTTATTTTGATGTTAGCTCAAACAATATCAACCTTTTTTTAAGATTCCTTCAACTGGGAATGTACATTCAACTATTCCTAGCTGCTTGCCTTCTCGGCCCTATTCTGGCAAGTCCGATTCCGGAAGACACTTGCGACGCAGAAAATAAAAGAAGAGAAGAATGTATTGAGGTTAGTGCGCTGGTTCATATTGTGTAGTAGAGCCATTCTATTTTTGGACCAACATTGTCTTCAGAGTTATCGAAAAACGTTTAAAGGTGGTAGAACATGAAAACAATAATTTTTCTGAAATTACAATGGTAGATATCTCTGGTGGGTTCGAACTCAGGGCGAAACTGGCGCAATGCGGAAATGCACGACGACCAGGCTTGCCTATGAATGTAGGGGGGGGGGGGGGTCCCCGTAAAGTCTCCGTAGACTTTCATGTTCCACCACCTAATTAAATTTTTAAATAAGTAAATTGAACATTACTCCATTTGAGTACACTTTTTAAATTTTCAAAGTCAATCGATATATGCTGCTCTCAACATCCTGATTTATTCAGCATTGTTGCCCTAAAAAAACTCCTTTCAGAAATACGATCGCAATATTCCCGAGTGGTGGGAGGATTCTTTCATGGAAAAACTATTCCCATTGCAAGTTTGGAAGGACTGTGTTGGAGAGGCAAAGTGCGACCATGTGAAGAAACTCAACGAGCTATCTGAGGTTATGTACCATGAATTTGTATACTTAAACCTCAACCTTCGAACCTGCCTTGGAAATGTAAGATTTCTAAAAAAAAACCGTACAGATAAAGATATTTGAAGATTTCAGGGTACTGTCGAGAAGATCAGCAAAAGCTGCGAGAAACCAGGCCAATCAAAACTTCCCTGTGAAGATCCAACGTACTATGACTGCATGACCAGCGAAATGATGGAGCATAAATCCTGTAACGATCAAGATGTCGAGGCATTCAATGCTCTTGTTCCACTACTGATCCAAGATTGTAATTTGACCAGAGAAGTACATGGAGGAGGGAAGAGTGAAGGCACCAAGAATCTATATGAGAAGACTGGAATGTCGAAATTCTTTTACCGCGCCACTCATTCCAGCTTCCTTGACATTATTTGGGCCTTGTTCACAGGAAATTGAAGACGACTTCGCATTTTGATTAACTTTTTTTATTCCTGAGAAATATTGTATTCTTTTAATACTTCTAAAAATAAATCGCTTCATAAATAAAAAATTGTATCTGAAAATTACAAAAATGTTAAAGCTCACTAACAGCGCATTCAACTTAAACTTCGTGGTCATTTGTTTTTGAATATTGGTTGCATCGGAACAATCGACAATCAGATGTGACCCTCAACAAATTCACATGATGAAACAGGATTAACTTTTAAAATTGAACACAGTTAGCAACGTTAATCCTTGTCGAATATCAGAGTTTTCCGTTCCAAGTTGCTCACAAAAAATTGAACTTTTACTGTCTAGATGCTTATTCAATTTATTTTGACGCATTCGTTTTTTGACGCATAAAACTGTTTTTTTTTTGTTAAAGGTGGTGGAACATGAAAGTCCTCGGGGACTTTTCGGGGACTTTTTTCTCCCCCGGCACTTATAGGCAAACCTTGTTGTCGCGCGTTTCCGGCAGCTTGGCGCAGCCGGTAGCGCGTTTGGTCGTGCGCCATTCTGGCCCTGAGTTCGAACCCACCAGAGGTTTCTATTTTTGCAATTTTAGGAAAATTGTTTTTTTTTTCATGTTCTGCCACCTTTAAGAAAACCTAGATTCTGTTTTTTTCGCAAAAATTCAATGTAAAATAAATGGATTGCGTACGAGAAATATCACAAACATATAATTATTGTGACCTGAATGTGCATTATCAAAATAAAAATCTTCATTTGATCTGATACCATTGGAACAGTAAACACTTTTTGTTTCATATCACAATACATTTGGAGCAAAATCACATCTGAATTCAAGAAACCCGTTGACAAAGATAAGCGAAAAGAAATGTTGAAACCTAAATAGTAATCATCAAAATAAAACCAATCATTGCCAAGTACGGTTTGATATACTCTCCAATAATCGGTGTCCATAGCATATAGTCGACTATATACCAATAGGCTTTGAATTGAAGACGTCCCCAGGATGGGAGGGTTTTTGTCATTTTCACTTCCACGGTTCCATTCTCCATTTTCTGCTTTGCCATGGCCACCTGGAATTCAAAATTTGAAAAACTTGAAAAAAAAAATGTGTATTCTTACATTTCTCTCATTGCAACTTCCATCAGGATTCACAAAATGGAATCCATATCTTCCCAATTGCATCAACTTGGATCCTCCGTCAGTTTCACAATCCAGTTGCATCAAATATGGTGGATCCTTTTGTTCCGTGAACATCCATTCCCAAGAATACACAACGCTGAAAAAGTTTTAATCGTGGTAATGAAAACTGAGGAGAGAGTAGAATCTTGATAACGAAATTTAGTGTAGGTAATTGGAATTTATGAACTGATTGATACAGATAATTTATAGAAATTTTCAACAGAATTTGAAAAAATGCAAGTTTCAATTTTTCTATATTTCCGCCAAAATTCGGTTAATCATCTGTTCCGTTGAGAAAATACTAGACTCACTTATGTGGAATATAAGCACAAACTGGTTTCTTCCAAGTATGGCACTGCTGGATCATGATTCCCATATCTGGAGTGTACCAATGTGCCAACTTCTCGGACATTCTCTCAAAGAACAACTGAGTATCGTTGTTGGCACGAATGAAGAAATTGGCTCCATTCACCCATTCTTTTCTCATCGATGACTCCTCTTCACTTCCCAATTGATCGAATATCGCATCATAGGACATGTCGTCTTCGTAGTTCATATCGAAGATGTTCTTACGCCAGAAGGTATCCTGCTGCATCATCCAGAAGGATTTTCCTCTGGAATTTGGATTTTGAAATTTTGGATAATGTTTCAGATAGGTAGTAAGATAAATCCAGGATTACTGATTGCTAATGGGAACGAGGAAAGCAAAGAATCGGAAACGAAAACTCGAGGGAAGGAATTTTGGTAATTTTTTCGTTACTGCGGGCTCACTGAAAAAAATTAGGCAAACGAGTTGGTTCAAAAAAAATAGCACGCCAGATCGACACAGGCACAAAAGAGCCTAAAGATACAGAGCAGCCTGAATCAGGTCAAAGAGAGTCAAACTGGAACAAAAGGGTCGAATCAGGCTGAATTCATGCCAAATCTGGACAATTCAGGACAGATTAGAATTAATCGAGCAGAATTGAGGAGATGGGTCTGTTCAATTCTAATGCGGCAAATTCTTATATAAAGCAGAATCTTTTTTTTCCTAGTAAGGTCCTTTAATTGATGTACTTTTAAGGAAAAATTATCACGGTTTCACTAGTTTCATTTCCTTAGATCTATAACTTTGAAGATAATAGTCTTCTTGGATAATTCATAAAAACCGTAGAGAAAATTTTAGAGAAAAAACTCACTTTTTAATCAAAGCCAGTGCCAAATTTGATCGAAGAAGGTAGATTGTTTGTTATGCGCCTTTGGCAAAGGATAATGGTTTCTGAAAAATGTTCCTCTTTTGAATAATAGAAAGTAAGTCTGCCGATAGTCCTTTGTGGATGTAGTGAAACTGGGAAAAAAGTTATTGTTTCACATGTATGATGAGTTTTGGAGGAATATCAGAAATTTGATTCATTGAGTTTATTATTGTTTGATATATTATCATCATCATATCATAGATATATATAAAACGCAAGAGAATTTTGTCCGGATGTCCGGATGTCCGCAGAATGGAAAGAAAGAGAAAGTTCACGAGCAAAACTCGAACTTGGGACCTTTTGAACGATATTCACGTGTTTTCCCTACTGCGCCAAACCCGCACAAATTTTATGGAGCAAAAAGGAGTTGATAAAAGAAAGCTCACGTGAACACGCCGAATGAATTTGAACTTTTGTGAAAATGTCATTTATAGTGAGCGGCGTAGCCGCGAACAGTCCAGACTGCAAATGCGCCGGAGGCGCAGGGGCAGTCTGGTTCTCATATATAAAACGCCCGTGGAGTGTGTCTGTTTGTCCGGGATCTGTCCGGATGTCCGCAGAATGAGAAGAAAGAGGAAGTTCACGAGCAAAACTTGAACTTGGGACCTTTTGAACGATATTCACGTGTTTTCCCTACTGCGCTAATCCCGCACAAAATTTATAGAGCAAAAAGAAATAGATAGAAAAAAGCTCACGTGAATTTTTTTGAAAATGCTATTTTTAGTGAGCGGCGTAGCCGCGAACAGTCCAGACTGCAAATGCGCCAGAGGCGCATGGACAGGCTGGTTAAGTAAACAATTTCTAGGAACTCAAAAACATAGTGTGTTTCACAAAACTGTGATAACTGGAAGCAATATGTTTTTTTCAGTTGTACCAGAACTGCAGATAGAAAAAATTCGAAATAACAAACAACTCACATAAAGAGAAGGAGTTGGCCAATGGAATTGTTGGATGTTCGGCCATCTCTTCTTGATTGTATCCCTCGCCACCGTATCCAACGTCACAAAAATGAACCGCTCATGCACCCCTTCCAAAGTGCCAGTGTTGCACAAAAAGTTGTCAGTCATATTCAATGCATATTGATTCAACGAACCACCATAGATATCCACGTAAACCGAATATAGTAGAAATAGAAAAAACTGCTAGTGAATAAAAGGGTAGTGAAACAGAAAAAACTGCTAAAAATTTTTTTCGAGAAGATGACTCTCTTGAAGCTCTTTAGAATATAATTGTTCATGATTGTTTTTCACTGCCCTAGATCGTTACTACTATGGAAATGTTCAGAGAGGAATTGAACAAAACAACATTGTGAGACAGAAATAACTTTTGCAAATTGGGCACAGTGAGCATTCTTGACGAATTCCAAAAAGTTCAGTTTCACATTCTTTTCGAAACTTTTCCAGTTGAATGAAAAATTGTTACTTCGACTATCTCCAGTGGAAGCTGGTTAATGCTGAGACAAGTGATCGAAATTTGAGAAATACGGAATTGAACTCTTACTGTCTGGATTCTAATTCAATTTATTTTGGCGCATTCTAAGAAATGTTGTTTTCAGATAAAAAACCCTAGCTCCTTGTTTTTTTCTGGAAAATTCGAAAATATGTCAAGTTTGAGATCTATATAAAATGCACATCAAAATAAAACTCTTCATTCTGACACCATTAAAACAGTAATCAGTAACACTTTTTTTCATATCACAATACATTTGGAGCAAAATCACATCTGAATTCAAAAAACCCGTTGAGAAAATAAGCAAAAACAAATATTGAAACCTAAATAGTAATCATCAAAATAAAACCAATCATTGCCAAGTACGGTTTGATATACTCTCCAATAATCGGTGTCCATAGCATATAGTCGACAATATACCAATAGGCTTTGAACTGAAGACGTCCCCAGGATGGAAGGGTTTTGGTCATTTTCACTTCGACGGTTCCATTCTCCATTTTCTGCTTTGCCATGGCGACCTGGAATTCAAAATTTGAAAATTTCAAGGAAATCATTAAATCTTACATTTCTTTCATTGCAACTTCCATCAGGATTCACAAAATGGAATCCGTATCTTCCCAGTTGCATCAACTTGGATCCTCCATCAGTTTCACAATCCAGTTGCATCAAATATGGTGGATCCTTTTGTTCCGTGAACATCCATTCCCATGAATACACAACGCTGAAAAAATTTTAAGCGAGGTAATGAAAATTTAGGAAGAGGAAGATTGCTGATAACGGAATTTAGTGAGGTAATCGGAATTTATGAACTGATTGATACAGATAATTTATAGTGATTTTTAACAAAAATTCTTCAAAACAAAAAAAAGTATGTTTCTATATGTCTCTATATTTTTGCCAAAGTTCGACTAATCATTAGTAAACAAATTCTAGACTCACTTATGTGGAATATAAGCACAGACTGGTTTCTTCCAAGTATGACACTGCTGGATCATGATTCCCATGTCTGGAGTGTACCAATGTGCCAACTTCTCTGACATTCTCTCAAAGAACAACTGGGTATCGTTGTTGGCCCGGATGAAGAAGTTGGCTCCATTCACCCATTCTTTTCTCATGGATGACTCCTCTTCACTTCCCAATTGATCGAATATCGCATCATAGGACATGTCGTCTTCGTAGTTCATGTCGAAGATGTTCTTACGCCAGAAGGTATCCTGCTGCATCATCCAGAAGGATTTTCCTCTGAAAATTGGGTTTTGAAATTCGGATACTGTTTCAGTTAGGTGGTGAGATAAATCCAGGATTACCCATTGCTGATGGGAGTGTATGCGACAGAACAAAAAATCGAAAATGAAAATTCGAGGGAAGGAATTTTAGTAACAATTTTTTTGTCGTTACTGCGGGCTCACTGAAAAAAATCAGGCAAAACGAGTTGGTTCAAAATAAAGCTCGCCAGGTCGACACAAGCATAAAAGAGCCTAAAGATGCAGAGCAGCCTGAATCAGGTCAAATAGAGCCAAACTGGAACAAAATGATCAACTTAGGCTGAATTCAAGCCAAATCTAAACAAGTCAGGCCAGATCAGGTCATTTTAGGCTTAATCGAGCAGAAAAGGAAGGATGGGTCTGGTCAATTCTAATGCGGCAAATTCTTATATAAAGCAGAACCTTTTTTTTCCAAGTACGGTTCTTCAATTGATGTACTTTTAAGGAAAATTATCACAGTTGCACTAGCTTCATTTCCTCACATATATCTTAATTCTGAAGTCCATGATCATTTTTTTGGAGAAATCTCATGAAAAATCGAATAAAATACTCACTTTTTGATCAATGCCAGTGCCAAATTTGATCGAAGAAGGTAGATTGTTTGATATGCTCCTTCGGCGAAGGAGAATGGTTTCTGAAAAATATTTTTTTATGAATGTCAAAAACGATTGAGTAATATAATATCTTGAATTTCCGCATGAGTTTTTGTGGACGTTGTGAAACTGGGAAAAAATACTGTTTCTCAAATATGATGAGTTTTGGGGGAACATCAGAAAATTGTTCAAAAGTCAGTGATCGTTATAAACTCAAAAAATGTAAGGAAAATAAATAAATAAGTATGTTTCAGTAAACTGTGATAACTTGAAGCTATATGTTTTTCAGTAATAATAAGTCTCCATGTAGAAAAAAATTCAAAAAAAAAACTCACATAAAGAGAAGGAGTTGGCCAATGGAATTGCTGAATATTGGGCCATCTCTTCTTGATTGTATCCCTCGCTACCGTATCCAACGTCACAAAAATAAACCGCTCGTGCACCCCCTCCAACGTGCCAGTGTTGCACAAAAAGTTGTCAGTCATATTCAATGCATATTGGTTTAACAAGAAGATAGCAGGAGGTCTTGGGAAGTTCTTGTTCAATGTCTTTATCAAATCCGCGAATTCCCTAGATTCTTCTATTGACGCCAGGGATACAGATTCACCATGGGTTTTTACATATCTAACTGCTGTGATCGCATTCTGTGTCTTCCGGAGCACCAGAACTCCGAATAAGAACCAAAATGCGTAGAAAGCAATGAGGGTGAACCGGTTGAACAGGAGTTTATAGATTATATTTTCCGTATTCCTCCAGATTGTGTGGAGGAGATTTTCAGATTTTGATTCGGTCATTACTGAAAATTATAATATAAAATTATAATTAATATATTATCATAGCGTTTAATGGTATCAGAAAAACTGAAAGAAAAATATAAAAGTTTCGAAACAGTAAGAAAAAATCCTCGAAAACCTACAACCAGTAAAAACTAGTATATAACAATGGTCAAGAGATTAGTAGGCGAAGAAGGGAAGAGTGACCTCGATTCAATTCCAAATACTTCGAATCAATATCTTTTGTGAACCCACCCTGGGGGTATGTATTACAAGTGAAAATGAAGGGATAGAAGGAGAGAGAATGGAGAAAAAGGGAAAAGAAGCGAAGGAGGGCGGTGATTTGATTGCAAAAGGTGGGAAATTGATGGAATTGTGTGTATGTATGTTTTGTATACATCGGGTGATTGGGGCAAGATTACTTTATTTGATTTAGAACGTACTGAAGACAAGAAAAATATGACCAGAGTTTAGAAGAGTATGGAACAGTAAAGATATATCTGGGGACGGAACATTTTCAAAACTGGAAATAACGACAATTCTAGCTGTTTCCCGATTTCATGAGTCATTTTCAGATCGCCCTCATTAGTTACTTCTTCAGCAATTTATAATAACTTCATTGGTTTACTGTACTCGTTTTTAATCATCCATCCCCATACATATTGTTATCAATTTATTTCAACAGCTTTATATTAATGTTTTGAAACAGAAATTGTTTACATAGGCTTAAAGAATGAAAAGAAGATGTAAGAATCCGTGAAGATAAGAAACACGCGAACACACATTCAAAGTATAGATTTCCAAACTCTTTGCTTGTTCATCAAAATTTGTAATTAGTTATTTTCGAAAAAGATAGGTATATGAAAAAAGAAAAAAATACAGCTTCAAGTAACTAACTAAAGTGATAAGGACTTGGAAGCTTAGTGATCCAGAAGCAAAAGATAGGTTCGGTGTGAGATATCTTTAAAAATATAGATCTTCTTCTCATTTCAATCAAAGCTTTCGATTTATTGCCCTTGGACATTTTTTCCTAATTCAAAACTTTAATGAAACTGTAATTTTTATTATAAAAACAGTTTTGAACTTGGTTATCAGTTTTCAAGCCTGCTTTGAAGAAAATGATAAAGTGATTTGATTGCAAAAGGTGGGAAATTGATGAAAATCGTTTTTATCACATTTTTTGAAGATGAATTGGAAAAACGAAAAATTCCATAAGTTCAGAAGAAGAATTGATGGAATTGTGTGTTTCATATACATCGGAGGAAGATTAATTGGAAAAATATATGATCAGAGTTAAAAAGAATCTGAAACAGCAAAAAAAAATCAAGAAACATCAATTTTCTCGAACATGAGACTTGCACGATTTCTAGAATTTTATAAGATATTTTCAACCTCTAAAGGTTCCAATTGTCATTCACTATATCTAATGATTTCACTTGATACATATTTATGTTATGAAACTGAGAACGTTGATATGAAATCGGAATGAAATCATTCTTATATATAAAAAATGAAGTGAGGGTTGTGTGTAAATATATATATATATTTGTCATTCTCGGCATCAAAAGGTTCACGGAGTTAGAAAAGTACCGTGACCTTCTGCTGAATAGTGAGCGGCGAAGCCGCGAACATCATTTTTCAAAAGTGAGCCGCGAAGCGGCGAACAAAACAAGACTGAAGCGCCGAAGGCGCAGCGGTCTTGTAATGAGAAAATTCGTTATTCGAATAATTTAAAAAAATTCGATCAGAGTTTAGAAAGAGGATGGAACAGTTAAATATACATATCTATAGTCAAAATTTTTTTAAATTGGGAAGTTATGAACCTTTACTTTTCTACTGTTTCCAGATCTTCATGAAGCACCATTTTTTGTAATCATATGATGCGACGTTGTGGAATATCATCACATTCATGGCCTCACTTTCTTTGATTTCGTTGATCCACTACACGCATTCACACTAGAATCAATTGATATCAATACTTCATAATAATGTTTAGAAACATGAATTAATGACATGAAACAAGCAAACGGGAGAAATCTGTGAAGATTCGTAAGGACTAAGAACATGAGACGCATACTATTCGGACTGTGTGAATCCAAATATTTTATTTGCATTTCGCGGTGATCTACCAACATGCTTTACTCGATTACAGAAAATTACTGTTCCGAGTAGTCAACTAAGATGATAAGGACTTGAAACCTTAGTTCTAACATCACAAGGTATGGAGAAATTTTACCAGAAAAAAGAAGCTGAGTAACTTGAAAACTTGAAAACAAAAAATCGGCACAATCTCCTCGATTTACTAAAGCTAAAATTACGTCAGCAGATTCACAACATGAATGCAACTGTGTCCAATTTCAATGTTTTGAGTAGTGTATCGTCTCATGAGAACAATCGGAAAATTCTCGAAGTCTCACTTTCCGTCTCGTCTCGTCCCGTCTCGTCTCGAAAAGTCTCATTCTCGTCTCGTCTCATTCTCGTCCCGTCTCGTCTCGTCTCGTCTCAGTCTCGTCTCGTCTCGTCTCGGCTCTGTCTCGAAAGTCTCGATTCTCGGAAAAATCTCAAGATGTCTCGTCTCAATTTGTCTCGAAATATTTTTTCACCTAGTTTTCACAAAACACAAAAAAATTGAGGTTTACAGGTCGAAAACGTTCCTAAACGTTTCGTACAGATGAGAGTGACTGTGATAAACCTTAATCTCTTGTTGAAATTGATGGATTAATGTGTTTTCTTCCGCACTTTTTGAGATTCTGAAGGAAACTTCAGGTTGAACCTTCACCTAACCAATTATGTTATTAAAATGAGGCATTCTCGCCACCAGCGAAAAAAGAGAGATATGAAACATGTTATTGAAATGATTTAGTTTCTTGCATTTGATACAAAAAGATCTGGTGGTGGAAATGTCTCATTTTGATAACCAAATTGGCTAAGTGAAGGGTTAATCTGAAGTTTCCTTCAGAATCTCAAAAAGTGCGGAAGAAAACACATTAATCCATCAATTTCAACAAGAGATTAAGGTTTATCACAGTAACTCTCATCTGTACAAAACGTTTGGGAACGTTTTTGACCTGGAAACCTCAATTTTTTTGTGTTTTGTGAAAACCAGGTGAAAAAATTTGTCGAGACAAATTGAGACGAGACATCTTGAGACTTTTCCGAGAATCGAGACTTTCGAGACAGAGCCGAGACGAGACGAGACGAGACTGAGACGAGACGAGACGGGACGAGAATGAGACGGGACGAGACGAGACGGGATGAGACGAGAATATTCAGTTCTCGGCGAGAATCTCGAGTGAGAATGAGAAACGTCTCACGAGACGATACACTAGTTTTGAGAGTTGACTTGAATATTGAAACATGTTTTTTTTTTACAAAAAAGGTTTGTTTCGTTCGGCTTAATCAAGTTCCTAATCAAGTTCATTTTTCAATAATTTGAAACTGAAATGGTTGATTTCCGATAATTCAAGAAGGATATGTATATAATTAACTGGTAAAGATGCTAGGTACCATTGATACCCTATTTCTGAAACAGTAACTACAAACGCAATGAACTCGGAAAGGTTCATATTGAGTTGAGTGTTTTACTATTTTCAAAAGATGGTATGAATATCAAATTCTAGACTTCCAAATTCTTTATTTATTCTTCGAAAATTTCCAAATGCTAGTCTCGGCACGATTGAGCTTTGAAAGGTTTGTTAGAACGGGAATGGAAATCATTTTCTTTACATAACAAAAACACTATAAAAAATTATCATTTATAAAGATGTTGAAACATTGAAGAAAAAGGAAAAAAATTGTGATCCGAATCATATTTTCATTGTAGTTCAGTAAGTGATCCTAACTCGGACGCAATGGAAAGTTTTGAAAAATCTTCAAGTAATCTAGTCACTGAAACTGTAAATAAGGATGGAAAAAGGGTGAACATCAGAGAGTCAATAGTTTGCTAATGAAGTGAACCAAGAGTACTAATCGACGTAATAAATTACAGAACAATGAAATAAAGTCACTGAAACCAAAAACAATCTAACCTGGAGCTGTTTTTTTTCTTGGGAATGAAAAATGTTGAGTCTCGCCTTATTCACTTAATCTTTGATCTAACCTTTCAAAAAAATCTGTATAATTCGAATTAAATAAATGCATGTTATGAAAATAATTTTCTGTTGCTTTCGGTTAGTAAAAGTTGCTGTGTTTCAATAGATCCAATCAACACAACTCATACCAATCATGTGATACTTGGCATATAATTTATCGCACAAACTGCAAGAACCATGTTTTCTAGGGTATGAATGATAGTTGTGAAACAGAAATGAGGAAACTGTGGAAGTCTGCTTTGAAAGTTTGGCAGCAGATGCAGTTAAAAACAAAGCTTTGAACTCTCTAGCTTGAATTTTTGCTATACCAAGAATGCTCAACGTTCAATAATCAACCAAAGAAGCAACGATGTTTTAAAAACTCGAAAACATTCCTAGACACTGAAACTGCTGAAATTTTTGCTGGAGAATTGAACCAGCTCCTTTCACCGTTTTAAAGTGTAGAGATAACAATTAGGCTATCAAGAACTGTACTGAGAATTCTTAACGAAGATGAAAATTCGAAAAGTTTAGAGCGGGTAAGAAAAATTGATCCGGTTTCGAAACAGCTATGAAGTGACTAGCAATTGAGGTGAAATCAATAAAGGGTTGATCTTTTAATCATGTCACTAAATTCACAAAACAAGAATCCGAAAATTTGTAGATGAAGTCTCGCTATACTGACGAAACCATACCAGCCCGCTACTAGTAACGTACAAATTTTGAAAAAAAAAAGCATTTGCCTATAAGAATTCCACAATGGACAAAACCATTAGAGGCTACTACCCCTCGTTTACCAGACCACCACAGAACTAGCCTTTGCCAAACAACGCAAAAAAGTTAATTGTTGTTTCTGTTTTCCTCTTTTTTCCACAATTTCTTGTTCATAATGCGTTCTCTCTTTAACTATTGACTAGGCTGCCTTTTCTTTGTGAACAACTATGTTGTACAGGTTTTCCAGATAGAGTTAGTCATAAGACGATAATGAAATACAATTGAAGTCAACTTAATTGTCAGGTTGATATAGAAAATGTAAAACAGTGAGATTTGATAGACGTTATTCAAAAAAAAAAACTGTAACTATCAGTTATCATCTTGGCACAGGAAATATGACTTTGTTAAGAAACATGGGATAGATGAAATTTCAAATTAAAAAAAAACGGGAACACTGAAAATTTCAGTTATCATCACCAATAAAAAACGGTGTGAAACTGTAATTTCTAGTATTTTTACATTTTTCAAAATCATTTTTGATTTTTTTTTTACAAAAAAACATGTTTCAAGAAGCTATCAAAAACTGACTTCAGGATTGACTCATGCTATATGGATAGTGGCGAGGCGTCCGCGAAAAGCATTTTAATACAAAAGTTCTGATAGGTTATGACTTCTAAGTTCGGGCTTCTGGTAACAACTCTATTGAGGTGCTCCCTAGTTGAGAACCTTTAAGAATATCACAGAACAGTAGTTTTTATGTGTTGCAGTCGAAGCTTGAGGCGAAACAAACAACAGAGTTTTATAGGGTTTTTTGAGAAACGATATCCAGTATAGGGAGCGAAAGATGAAATTTTTTTTTCCATTAAATTTTTTCAAATCTATCTTTTTTTGATTACGATCAAAACACATATATCCGGTACTTAATTTCAGCACGTTTCAAAAGAGCATTATAAATTTTTTTAAAAATTCAGAAAACATTATTGTTCGGTATGCCATACATTGTGCAAATTACATTAAAATTTGGAATTAAAAAATATGATTTTCATGAAACTGTGAAAGTTCTTGTCAGTTTAACATACTAGTTTCAACATTGAACGGTTCAGGAATAGATATTTACCAAAACTCATAAATAAAATAATCAAAGTACTGTTGATTTATATTACCGATTTGAAAGGTTGCAACAGAAGTTTTGAATAATTCAACAAAATCAACAACCAATATACATGAAATTTTTCTATGGAAAATATGAAACTTTGAATTTTTATTATCAATTTTTTTCCCTATTCAGTTTTTTTGAAAAATTTCAGCTTCATTACTTTTATTTTTCAAAGCGTTACGTTTCTCCATTCGATCCTGGCCAGATAAATGGATGACAAAAAAACTATCAGACCTTTAATAGAAATGCACCCCTCTCCCTGATTCACTATCACTGATCAAACTAAACACACACCTAACAGGAAAAATCGAAAGGGAAGAAAAGCTTCTGACTGAACAAGCGGATCAGAAAAAGTGGGTCAGGGCATCACATCGAATTAACTATATACAATCCGTACATGGTGGACATGAAATCAAAGAGTGGATTATACAGAAGAGGAATAGGGAGAGAAACTATTTTCGATGGAATTTATAGGAATTCGGAACGTTTTTATAGGAAAAGAATACAAAAAGGTGAAGAAGCAGTGAGTAAAAAAAATTGAAAAGAAAATAAGGGAAAAGTGAAACCGAAAAAAACTGTATTACACATATAGATGTGCATTTTATTTTCAAACTCTTTTTTTTTCGATTTCAGACAGTTCATATGAATTTGAAAAAGATTCGATAATTGATTGGTTTCCATTAGTTTTCTCTTCAAAAAAGGTTCTTCCCAGTAAAATTATTTCATGTTTCAACTCAAAAGTAAGTGATTGTATTCTTAACAGAATTGCTCGGAGATTCGCTTGCTGAGAAATTCAACTAGTTCACAACAGGATAGAACAGTACCAGCTGAGTCTTGAACGCAAAACTGGCCTAAAAGTTGAAATGCAGGTCTTGGCTGGAAACAGTTCATTTCCAGAACTTCGTTCCAACAAATTTTCGAAAAAAAATTAAGTTTCAAAACTTCCATAAACCTATCACCTAGGAGAAAACTTCATTATATGTGACGAATTTTGCTTAAAGGTGGTGGAACATGAAAGTCTACGGGGACTTTTCGGGGACTTTTTTTCTCCCCGAGCGCTTATAGGCAATCCTGGTCGCCGCGCCTTTCCGGCCGCTTAGCGCAGCCGGTAGCGCGTTTGGTGATGCACTAGTCTGGCCCTGAGTTCGAACCCACCAGAGGTATCTATTTTTGTAATTTCAGAAAAATTATTTTTTACATGTTCTACCACCTTTAAGTTCAATTTGATGTATTTAATTTGATGAATGTTTCAACTATCTGGTTCAAAGACATTTCGCAACCAGACGTTTCACAACTGATGAATATAAGAAAAAAGCAAGTTGCGAAATGTCGTGAAGACAAGTTCTTCAGCAACTTTCAGCTATCTCTTCTATATACTAAAGGAATAGCTCTGTGTGTGTGTCTGTGCCGCACTTATCACTGAATAACTTTTGTACCCCTCGACCGTTTTCTATCATATTTGGCATGTAGTCATGGGTCACCGAGCGCTTCAATTCTGTGAAGTTTGGAGCACGGGTTACTGTAGGATTACGGTAGCTACAGTAACCAGATAACTCAGCAATAGCTAGAAAACGGGTTCGAAGTGCTCAGAATTGTTCCATTTTTTGCATGTACAAACTAAGAGACCCCAATAGTACACCATCAAAAAATGGTGGTGATTACTGTAGGATTACGGTAGTTACAGTATTTCGAAAACTCAACTGGCAAGCTCTGGATGGGTGACCTTCCAGAACATTCTTCTTCTTTCCAGAAACTACTAGAAACTTCCAGAACTTCCAGAAACTTCCAGAAACTTCCAGAAACTTCCAGAAACTTCCAGAAACTTCCAGAAACTTCCAGAAACTTCCAGAAACTTCTGGGAACTTCCTGAAACGTCAAAACATTTGCTTATTTTGGCGGGGCATCGAATTTTCAAAATTTTTGGCGGGAATTCAAATTTTAAAATTTTTGGCGGAAATTCAAATTTTCAAAATTTTTGGGGGGAATTCAAATTTCAAAATTTTTGGCGGGAATTCAAATTTTAAAATTTTTGGCGGGAATTCAAATAAGCAACATTTTTGGAACAGGAAGGAGGCTTAGGGTGCATCACTGCCCAATGATCAAAAATGATATTAATCGTGGCAAATTAACCCCCCATTGAGGAGCGCAGCGACGAACAAAAAGGAGGTGAGCCGCCGTAGGCGGCGCCACCGACTGGTTAGTTCTAATAGATAATAGTTCCCGAGACTCCACGAACAATCAAGGGGAGCTAGCTTCAGGACACAGGACGTTTTTTTTTCTAATTTTGGAATTTTTGAAAAACTAAACACTAGTTTCTAAATTGAGGTTAAAAAAATTATTTCAGTTTCAAAATGTTTTCAAATCGCTTGGGTAAAAGCAGTTTGGATTAACAACTCATACATTTTAATCATGAATTCCTAGAACTTCAAGTGTCTATTCAGGTTTTCGTCCTCCTTGAGGGACATTTTTTTCTTTTAATTTCCTCCTGTTTCACCTGATTCTCAACTTTTAATGTGCTCCCGATCTATGATTACATTAACTTATGATGAAAAATCAACAAAGATCATCAAGTTCACAGAATATTTTGCAAAACTTGCACTTAGATATCTTTTATCGCGGAGGCGAAAAAAAAGAAAGAAAAACCACAAGATTTCGTCATCCCCCACACCTCCTGTCAACCCAAAAAATGGAGAAACCGGTCTGAAACCCCCTCCAAAACCGTCAATTTTCTTCTAGAAAAACTGGCAAAAAGAAGAAAAGGTGAAAGAAAAATGACAAGGGGATGACCACAGATAAAATCCGGCAAAGTACAACCGGGTCACAAGAGATTTCGCTGCCGTGTCTGCGTCTCCTCGTACTATACAGGTAGTATACCTTTCTCTCGTATGTGTCATGGAAGAGAGATTGCCTCGGGACACCGGGAGGAGAGGAGGACAGTGTCCTTGAAAATTCGTGGTGAATGCGTGTGTGTGTGTGTTCTACGCCTACTAATACACGTATTCAGGTGAATAGGGGGGATAACGGAAAGTGTTTGAAGAGGGTTAAACGGGAGAGATTTGAGGAAAGCGTATTCATCGAGACTGGAGGGTGATATTGGATGAACAAATGAAAATACTGAATTAAGTTATCGAAAATTTGGAACAGATGAAATTTTGGGGTGGTTGCATATCATTGGGAACGAAATAAAAAAGTTCAATTTTTAAATTCCAACGGTGTGAAATTTTCCAAGTGATCTCTTTTTCCCCAGGCATCTAGATGATTTATCCATTTGAAGTAAAGATAGTTTATTGAGTACTGGAATCGAAGTTGCAAACGTGCTCTGTTGATAATTATATACCTGTACATCCACGGTAACGGTGATCGGTTCGTACTTTCTACTCGACACAACTCCGACTATCGAACGTGACAATGGGGGTACTGGGTGCCAATATGGATTCCAGAATGAGAGACACTTCCAAAGTTCTTCCTCGTTTCCTGATGTAATTTTACATCTGAAATCGGAACGTTGTGGATCTTGAAAAAGAAAAAACCGTCACTACTTCACGTAAACATATTCTGATTCTCGCAAATTATCGACCAGGAAAATGCAATTGTACTTCCCGCGCCATTTGTATACTACAATCTGGTCTTGTTCAATTTCTTCAGCTTCTCCATATTTCGAAATGACTTCTGTCAAACTACGATAGTGAACAGAAAATGGGCACGAGATGAAGTGAATTTGAGATTTATCCAGAGAAGTCGAGCTGCAGATTCACGCTTTCAATCGGTTATTTGTGTTCTGAGCACACCTCCAAATTGTCCATTCATTTTCCACGCAAAGATCATATTGGACAAGCACGAAAACCAGTAGGTAAACGCCCGGAGACAAAGAAACCTTATCTGATTCTAGATGGGATCCGTATGCATTGAATGAATGTAGCAGCTCCCCGCATTGATTGTCCTCGGAGCATTTATGGATATTCAGAAAAAGATTGTACTGTAATTGAGAAAGTTCAGTTGAAAACCTTGAATAATATCAGAAGTCAGAATACCATAAAAACACTCCCTTCTTTAAATGTTTTTATACCAACATCTAATTCGCAGTGCTTCTGAATTTCGAGACGGAGGATCCTGGAATTCTGGAATGCGGCAAGAGCATCTTTGTGTAATGAGACTTACTGCATATCATCCCTTTGCTTTCGGCGGACAGTTTCTTTGAATTTCAAAACTGTAGACTCTTCTTGATACTCGCCAACATAATAACATGAGAAAAATTGTCGAAATTCGCCGATTTCCATCCAGAAAATACCCCAGTTGGACATTTTTCGATCCAGAGGACACAGATCTTTCAGAAACTCTGAAATAAAACAATAACTCCATCTGAAATACCTTCTACCATTGTCATAAGCGGGAAGATGTGACCATTTCCCTGTGAATCTGTGTCTGCCGCCGTTACCAAGACGAAGTAACCGGTGACCGCCGTGCTCTTTTAATCCGAGTATAGCGTATCCATGCTGAGAAAGAAGGTGAACATCTTTATATTTCTTCTCTTCTTCCGAACCGTTTTCAGTGTTGGGAGTCGCTGCTACCAAAAGGTATCCAGATGAGCTGAAATCTAGTGATGTATGTTCAGACCTCGAGAAAACCTACTTGTGTTTGACAAGATCTTCCCACAGCGTATCACAATTAGTTTCACTGTTAATGCAGATTGCTTTACTTGGATGACCAGTGAGACATGTAAAAGCTTCCGTTGGACAAAACCTGTGCAACTGTCCGTAGCTACCCTTGACCTTTGCGAGAGCTTTCTCAATAAACGCCACCCAACACTGTCGTTTGGTCATTCTAGAGAATAGTTCATATCCGTCTTTTTGAGGAATATGGAAATCCGTCTCGATCACTTTCCATTCACCGTCTACAAACAATCTGAAATTAAGTATCTAACTTCACATGTAGAACACGTGTTCTTTGACATTTTGTGGGTGGGGCTTCAAAGGCGCATTTCAAAACTTTGACACTTTTGTTTTTTTCCTCAAATTTGGAACACTGCAGTTTTTTCTAGAATATTTTCAACTTGGTTTGTGACCCCAATTTCGGAGAGTGATCGAATCAATCTTAGCTGAGACTTGATGAGAGTTTTGCGCCTTACCAAATTGTACAAAAAAAAAGACATGCTGGAAAGTTTGAAAATCTTTTCTTAACGAATTCTTTAATCACTTTTCATGAGTTTGTTCTGAGAATAAGTGAATATATGGAACTGGGGGAGGGCTATCAAATGAACTAGAACTTATCTAAATCGAACCAAGACGGAGAATGTAGGCCGTAAACCAATGATTCATTTTTTGACAAAAAGTGGTTCTACATCAGTTTTACCAGGAAACAACGTACTGACCCCAGTGGCAAAATTGCTTCCCTTTCTCGCTTCCCAAGAAAAAGGTGTAAGTCACAGGTTAATAGGATGAAAATAGAGCAATTAGTGTTGGCCGTCGTCATAAGGTCGCGCAACACGGTCTCCTAAACGGCAAGTACGCAAGGGACCATCTGTCTAACACTCTTCGTCTCGCGCACTCTCGCTCGCCGCACAGTAAAGGGGTGCCATTTTCAACTGATTTTTCAGAAATCTCTTATTATCTCGGCGCATTCCGAACAAAATTCGATTTTGCTTTCCATTTTTTGTAGATTAGGCATCAATAAAACTATTTGTGAAAGGAGATTCGTCAAAACTAAGTATTCGAGGAGAAATAGCCTTTTTCAATAAGCACTGAAAATGAAAAAATCGACCGAAAAATTAGGATTTTGTCGAAATGAGATTTCGGCGCTCCAAAGTCGTTTCCATGTTTTGTTAGGTAGGTTCTCAGCTTCATTTTAAGCTATCAAACAAAGTGATTGGATGGAAATGAAGAGAGTTATTGCAATTTTTGTGGGATATGAGGCTCTGAGAAGGCGCTACAGTATGACTTTTGAGGCGAAAAACAACAGTTTTCGGGGGATTTCACATTTTCATACCCTTCCGATAGCTTTCTAGATTTTGAATATTTATTCAAACACTGTTTCGAACAACTCCACAGTAGTCTGTGGTTGATTGAGCTGAAATTGGCTTCAAACTAGTTTCAGCTGTATGTCGTCGCAAATGCCGCTGGTTCGGCTGTGTTTTCAATTTATAATTGCTTTCCATGTTGTTACCTATCATATATTGGAAAACAATCATGTTTTTTATTCAAATTTTCAATTTTGAGCATTTTCCTATGAATTCCCAGCGTATTTCCAAAAATCGATAATGTAAAACAGTGCGCGAAAGAGGTGAACAGTAGTCTTGCGCGTTACTCGATAGTGGCTGTCCTAGGAGACCGTGCGCAATAATAAAAACTCACGGAAAAATGG
>GL379915.1:98183-138134 GCA_000143925.2 Caenorhabditis brenneri | reverse complement strand
TGTTTCATTTGAAGGGAATTTCAGATCGATGTACACTTCACCTGTATTCCTGTAGATAGATAAATTGGGTAAGACGAAGTGATGAGCTCTTTTTTATTTCTCCGCAAGTTCCTGACATTCCTCATCGCCCTTCTTGAAAATTTCTTCTATCGTCGGAGCGAATTCCACGGTTATCGACATCGGAAATGACAATAATGGAAAAAAAAACGTAATGCAAACGTTCAGAAAAAAACCTTGACCTCACGGCCATGGGCTCTTTTTTAGAATTTGCTCTACGTGTCTATTCATTTCCGATATTTCCAATGCCGATTACGGTGGAATTCGCTCCGAAGAAAGAAGAAATATTGAAGAAAGGCGATGAGGAATGCAAGGAACTTGCGGAGAAACTCAGGTGAGCTTATCAACTCATCTCACTCATTGCATCTAGCTTCAGGGAGGCTGGTAAAGTGTACATCGATTCTGATTTCCCTCCAAACGTAACGTCAATTGGAGTATTGAAAAATTATGACACTGGCGAATTTCAAGTTCCAAAATCAGATGAGCCATGGCTCCAACCAAAAGAATTCATTAAACCCCATTATTTGCGGGAAGACTGTGTTGATGAATGGAAAGTGTGGGACAACCCTCAGCCGTTCCATGTTAAGCAAGGAGATCTTGGGGACTGTGGGTTGATAGCTGCATTGATGGCTGTCGCACAGAAGAAAGGGTTGATTGAGCAGATTATTCCAAAGAGAGGCTACACAATGGATTGTGGTATTGTACAAGTTAGGTGAGTTGAGGGGAATTCAAATTTTTTGTGAATAATACTTATTTACAGATTGCTTGTGAATGGTGAATGGAAAGTGATCAAGACGGATTTCCATATTCCTCAAGTAGATGGTTGGGAGATATTCTCTAAAATGACCAAACGACAATGTTGGGTGGCGTTCATTGAGAAAGCTTTTGCAAAAGTCAAGGGTAGCTACGGACAATTGGACAGTCTTTGTCCAACGGAAGCTTTTAAATGTCTGACTGGTCATCCAAGTAAAAGAAACTGCATAAACAGCAAAACTAATTCTGATGCACTTTGGGAAGATCTTATCAAACACAAGTAGGTTTTCGAGATCTGAACGTACCACCACTAAATTTCAGCTCATCTGGATCCTTTTTGGCAGCTGCGACTCCCAGAATCGAAGAAGGTTCGGAAGAGAAGAAAAAATATGAAGAAGTCGATCTTGACACAAATCATGCTTACGCCATACTTGGATTTAAAGAGCATAAAGGTCACCGACTACTTCGTCTTGGACATGGTAATTGGAACAGATTCAAAGGGAAATGGTCACATCTTCACGCCTATGACAATGGTACAAGGTATCTTAAATGAAGTTATTGTAATTGTTTTAGAGTTTCTGAAAGATCTGTGTTCTTTGGATCGAGAAATCTCCAACGAGCGTATTTTCTGGATGGAAATCGAAGACTTTCGGCGGTTGTTCCTCTGTTATTTTGTTTGCGGTCATCGAGAGTGGTTTACAGCTGTGAGGTTCAAAGAAATTGTTCGTCGAAAGAAAGGGGACGATATGCAGTAAGTGTCATTACACAGAGATTCTCATGCCACACTCCAAATTTTCAGGATGCTCCGTCTCGAAATTCAGAAGAACTGCGAATTGAAAATAGATATTGGAACATTTGAAAATGGGGAATGTAATATGGTATTTTGATATCGATCAAAGATTTTCAATTAAGCTTTTTTGCTTACAGTACAATCTTTTTCTGAATATCCATAAATGCTCAGAGGGTAATAAATGCGGAGAGCTGCTCCATTCATTCAGTGCTTACGATTCCGAACTAGAAACAGACACTGTTCCTTTTTCTCCGGGCGTTTACCTACTGGTTTTTGTGTGTTTCGATTATAATCTATGCATGGAAAATGAATGGTATTTGGAGGTACGATATTTGGAGGTACGTTCTGAAAACAAAAAAAAATATTGGAAGAGTGAATCTGCAGCCCGACTTCTCTGGATAAATCTCAAATTCAATTCATCTCGTGCCCATTTTCTGTTCACTATCGTAGTTTGACAGACGTCATTTTGAAATATGGAGAAGCGGAAGAAATTGAACAAGATCAGATTGTAGTATACAAATGGCGCGGGAAGTGCAATTGCATTTTCATGGTCGATAATCTGCGAGAGTCTGAATATGTTTACGTAAAGTAGTGACTGTTTTTTTCTGTTCCGAAATTCACAATTTTCAAATTTCAGATGTAAAATTAGATCAGGAAAAGAGGATGAACTTTGTGAGTGCCTCTCATTCTGCACTAACTATTGGCACCCAGTACCTCCAAAGTCACGTTCTATCGTCGGAGTTGTGGCAAGTGATGAGGACGAACCGATCACTGTTTCCGTGGATGTACAGGTAGAAATTATCAGAAGAGCGCGCTTGCAATTTTGATTTCAGTACTCAATAAACTACCTTTACTTCAAATGGATAAATCGTCTCGCAGCTTGGATTGTTAGAGATGAAATATTGAATTTCACACCGTTGGAATCTGAAAATTGAACTTTTTGTTCTTTTTACTTTATGAATCAATACTGCATATTAGTTTCAGAACAACTTATAACAATTAGATCTTCATTACAAACATGAAACCGGGAAGAGATAAACAATTGTTTTCATTCAACAATAGATCATGGAGGGCGCTGCCAGTATAATACGCTATTAACAATATTGATTAAATAACCAAAATAAAACAGTTGAGTGAACCAGGAAAATACTATAATTCTTGGAGCTTTTTTTCTGGAAAGCACCAATTCTATGGGAATCATGGGGATTAATCATCAACTTTGTTGAACAAGTTAACGATTTGAAGAAATTATGAAGATGACCGTAAGTTCCAGTCAGATAAAAAAAAATCGAGTTGACATTGGAGTCATCATAACTTTTCACTCTTTCCCTGGCCAGGTGGGAGAATTACAAAACTCGTCATCATTGACCTGCACATCCTGCTCGTTGAGCCCATACAGCTTCAATAACTCCTCGTAATCGCCGAAATGAAAGCAAGAAGAGTCCACATCACGGCTGGAACAGTTCCAGCGGACCTTTTCAACTTGTGATTGTTCCGGAAGTGATGAAATATCAGGGGTCTGGAAAGAAATTCAACTCAGGTTCGTTTTTATCGTACAAATGTACGGTACAATCAATCCCATGCCCAGCAGGACTGTTTGAATTTCCAGGGAATATCAGAGTTTCGAAATCGAATTTTTTTTCAAATTCTAAAATTTGAACTTTTTCAACTTACCTCAGTCTCTCCAAAGGCTCCAGTTATTGCTCGGATTCCAGATTCACTCGAGTTTTTGTTGTCATTTTTTTCATACTCGCTCGAAACATTGGCAATAAAGTCTGAAAAACAAATTTGGCGAGTTTATGAAACAGACTACGTTTTTTGAAACTTAACGAAAATTAACAAAAAGTTCAAATAAAAACTTTTACAATTAGGCTCAGATAACAGGAAACATACCTGATGAGTTATCTGATTTTGCATCCTCATCCGACCTGCGAATCCCAAAATTTGACGACAAATGGTAATTATCAGATTCCCTATTTAAAAGATCTGACGCCAGGAACTTTGGAGAATCGAGATTCCCATGAAGGAACTCCATCAGCTCATCTGAATCCGGGATCGTAAATTTCAACTCTTCATCACTTTCAATGGCTGGATATTCCTGGAAGTATCCGAATGAATGTCCAGATGCTCCACATGCTTTCAAGCTTGCCGTATTCCCATGCTGATAAGCAGTGTTGTTGTGAATTCTCGGTAAACTCAACGTATCGGACACGTTATCAAAGCTCTGATGATAATGAATTCTTGAAGCAGAGTTTTCATGACGATCCTCATGAGCTTGACTGACAATTTCACAAAAACAATCTCTTGGCGAATCCATATAGCATCTTGAACAATTTTTTAATATGTTTCCCTTTATGGTGGTTCCATCAATCTCTGAAGATGAGTCTGTTTCCTTGAACGATGCACTCATCGGCGTCAGATACTCCAATTCTGAAAATTCGGAAACTCAATCGGAACAAAAAAAAAGGTTTAAAAAGAACTTACCACTTTCTTGAATAAATCGTTTCCCTGGCCAGGTGGGAGAATCGCAAAACTCGTCATCATTGGCCTGCACATCCTGCTCATTGAGCCCATACAGCTCCAATAAATCTTCATGATCATCAAAATTGAAGTGAGAAGAGTCGACATTTCGACTGGACCAGTTCCAGCGGATCTTTTCTATTTGATATGGTTCCGGAAGTAATGGAAATTCCGGGGACTGAAAAGAAAATTAACTCAGCTTCTTTTGTAATGTTAGATTTGATCCGAACAGGATTGTTCGGAATTTCAAGGAATATCAGAATTTTGAAACCGATATGTTTTTACAAACCCTGATTTTTTTTCAAAAGCAGTTGGTATATTTTTTCTTACCTCAATTTCTCCAAAGCCTCCAGACATTGCTCCGATTTCTGATCCGATTCCGTAGCCAAGGGTGTCGAACATTCCATATTCTTTGTCAATTCCCAAGGTCTCGCCAGCAGAATTGGTAATGGAATCTGAAAAATGAATTTGATGAAGTTATGAAACATAATATTTTTTATAAACTTTGCGAAAACTAACAAAACATTAAAACTATATGTTATCATAAGCAAACTCAAAAACTTAAAACATACCTGACAAGTTATCTGATTCTGGACCCTCATCCAAGCTGCAGTATCCGAGATGTGAAGAAAAATGGAAGTTATCAGACTCTCCATTCAAATAATCTGATGGCAGGAACTTTGGAGAACTGAGAGTCCCATGAAGGTATTCCAATAATTCGTCTGGATTCGGTATGGCAAAAGTTGACTCCACGGAATTTCCATTATTTGTATGTTGGCAAAAATTGGGAAGATTTTCCTGATAAGTTGTTTGTTCAAAAATTTCAGCATCGCAGTTCGACTTGGACAACATTCCAGAGTGGTTTCCGATCAAATAACTTTGATTTGCTTCTGAACCCAATTCAATTACCATATCAGACACTTTGATGCCATTGAATGTTTCCTGGTAGTAGTGCAACGGTGAATCAAAGAAGGGGTTTGATGTTGAGAAACTGCATTCTGAATGGATATTTCCATCAATTACTTCTGTGAACCCATTCATCTTGGCTGTTAGATCAGTAGTCAGGTGCTCCGTGGCATAATAAACCGCGAGCTGGAGTTTGTGAGAAACAATTGAACACGGTCCTGAAAATTCATAAATTCATTGAAAACCATGAAAAAAATTGTAAAACACGTACCATTATCCTGCACACCTTGTCTCGTATTGTCGAGGCGAACCCCTTTGTCAGGGGAATTTTCCAAGTTCAAATGTGACAGGCATGCTCAGGTCTCCACAGGGGTCCGATCCAGAATTTGATCCAAAATGGAAATCCACAAAGAAAATCAGGCATTGGAAAACATCTCCGTTGAGAAAATTGAAGATGGATCTTTGATTGGGAATGACACTCATGATGACATCCTGGTGATACTTTTCCAGAGACGAGATTGTTCGGCCTAGCCCATGAAGCTCTTCAATATCTGAAATTTCAGAACAGGGAAGTTTCTCAACTTCTCCTTGTCCTGTAAGAAAATTGAAGACCACTCGCTGGTGGAGACGGCTGAAGCATTGACTCAGAGAGCCTTCCATATTTAGAGCAGCAACATTCTTCAATGATTCATAGTTGATAGGAAGAGCCAGAAATAGTTGATTATCCGTTTTTTGGAGAGATGGCGATGTCACAACTGAAAAAAAAAACATAAAAGTCATTAAGTACTTATTAGTTGCTTCCTCTCACCGTTCTCAATTCCAATGGCGTCGTTATTCGCAATATTGGTGACTTGATGGGAAGTGGTCCACTTGCAAATTCCTATGGGTAGGGTAGAATTGTGAAGAGAATTCATATTTCAATGGAACTATTTTGAAGCCAAGTCCTGAAAAAAAGTAATTTTAACAAAACTGTTTCATCAAGTTATGAATAATGAGCGAAAAATGTAAAATTATTATGACGGAGGAACACACGAAGTTAAATTTAGGCGTTTAAAAAAAATAAATGTTTCACGGAGTCATGAAAAACAAACAAAAACTATTGATGTCCAGTGAAGTGATGGTTCAAAGTCCAAAATTTTTCTACAATCATTTTCAAAACCATCCATAATGTTCCCATGTATCGATTATCTGAGAATGAGGAAGAGAAAAGAGAGACGAGAAGAGGTGACCTCTATTCTGTACTCATCGTCTCCTTCTGCAAAGAGAGAGAGAGAGAGAGAGACAGAGGTCACTATCGCGTGCATACACTGCTAGGAGTCAATGGACTATGTCAACTGTTAATGGGAGGATAAGATGGGAAAATAAGAATAAACGAGAGAATGAATTAGCATTGCAGTGGAAGCTGTTGTGAATTTTGAAGAATTTAAAATTTCAGTTACATAAATGTGTTATCTGTTTTAGTAGAGTAATAAAATGCATTATTTCGTTGAACATTTTTGCAAAGTAAATGACTTGTGATAACTGGAAATGTATGATTTGAATACCGAAAAAATTATTTGTATTACTTTTTTCTGTAGATTTTAAATGTAAATGCAAAACTTAAACAGCATTCAACACATCTGAAATGAATGATAGTGTTCTGAAACCGAAAACCTTTTCTTTCGAATGTTGGATTTACTGAGAAATCATAATATTAAAGAATTCTGAAATTTCATTAGACCACATACTGAAAAAAGGTCAATGATCAAAGAGAGCACATATTAATATATATTTTAGATAATTCAATATTACATGCTATTGTCAATTTTGAATGGAATCTGAAAAAAATGAGAGTTTTTTTTTAGACTTTCATTATTTTTCAAACAGAAAATAGCTGGAATACTCACCCGTAGAACCAGCTCACAGATAGACTCAGGAACCAATATGCGGATGATGAAACCGAAAAAACAATATCAGATGAAAAATTGTAGGGTAACGTTAGAAACAACAATGGCCGAATGCCAAGGAGCTCATGGATAAATTCAGAATTTTCTTTTCATAGAAAACCTGAAATTTTGAAAAACGGAACTTCTGAAATGGATTCAGTGGTTTTTCTGAAAAAGTGATCATTCATCGAAAACACACAAGATATTGAAACGTTCACAACCAAGAGTCCCATATAGAGATACGGAAAGAGTAAATTTTTCAAGAAAGTTGGAAAATCAATACATTTCGCTTCAAAATGAAATCATAATTATCACATGACTATAACTCTTCGAATAGAGATGAGAACGAAATTCAAAACTTCGTGTTTCTGATTCAAGGTGAATCAAATACAATTGATTAATCTGAGCTAGAAGAAACTTGAAAACTTCGACTTGTTGTTCGTTTTATTATTGGAACAAATAAATTACTACATCATTTTGTTTTTAAGCAATATAAAACTATTACATCTTTGTTAAAAATATATGTGAAACCGGGGAGAAATAGAGATTAAATAAACACATTTTCTACTCGGCTGATTGGTGAAGTTGAAGCAGAAACGATCAAATTGATGTAATGAAACAGTTAAATAAATTAGGAAAATACTCTATCTTGTGGAAAAAAAGTTCCTTTGGGGCAATGAGTCTATGAAAACTACGATAGAGAATCACAAGATTTGGTGAACAACCTAGAGAATCGAAGACGTGGAAATGGTATGAAAATTCCAGTCAGATAAAAAAAAGCAAAATGAAAACAAAGTAGTTATTGAAAACAACTACGGTTTTCCTGGCCACGTGGGAGAATCACAAAATTCGTCGTCATTGTTTTGCACATCCTGCTCGCTGAGCCCATACAATTCCAAGAGATCCTCATGATCGTCAAAATCGAAAGCAGAGGAGTTGACTTCCCGACTGAACCAGTTCCAGCGGATCTTCTCGATTTGATAAGTGTCCGGAAGTGATGGGATGGAAGAAGCCTGTACAAAACAAGTTCAATTAATACAATTGAACAAAATTTCGCGAATTAGCCCAGTTTTGAAACCGAAATGTTTTCCAGAAGCGTATGATATATTTGCACACTCTTACCCCAGTTTCTCTAAAGGCTCCAGTCGTTGCACCGATTCCAGATTCAGTTGTATAGCCAAAAGTGTCAAACATTCCATATTCGTTGTCATTTTTAACACCCACGCCACCTGCATTGGTAACCGAGTCTGGAAAACAAATTTGATGAGCATGTGAAACAGAGAATTTTTCTAAATTCAGCGATAATTGAATGTATAATAAAATGACATACCTGAAAAGTTATCTGATTTTGCAACCTCATCCGAGTTGCGAACCTCAAGAAGTGATGAGAATTGAGAGTTATCAGACTCCCCATTCAAAGGATCCGATGCCAGGAATTGCGGAGAACTGATAGTGTCATACAGGTACTTCATTAAATCATCTGGATCAGGGATGGAGAATTTTAATTCTTCGGTGGTTCCAATTTTTGGATGTTGCTTGAGAGATGTGTAACACGAAGTTCCACAGTCATTCAAACTATCCGTGTTTCCACAATGACATCCAGTGTTGTCGTGAATTTCCCAACGCCATTTCCTCTGCGAATGAGAGAAGCTAGCAAAACTCTGAGAATAAGTTGATGTTGAAACACAATTGAGCTCCTTATCAACTGGAGGCACTAGGCTCTCGCTGCTCAAACAGCAAAACAGCATTGGGGTCCTAGCAACGGTTTCTTCGTGATAATTTGAATTGACAAATCCATGATTTCCAAGTGTGAACTTGAAGGTTTGCCCGAAAATTCCAGCGTCGCAATTCAACTTGGACATTATTCCGAAACAGTTTTCACTCCCATAACATTGATGTGGAACGGAGATTTTTAAATTATCGGACAATGGATCGTCTTTGAAAAATTTGTGCCAATGATGAAATGGTGAATATAAAATGTTCTCATCAATTTCTCCGGAAAAACCATAATCTTTCAGAATTGCATCGACGGTGGTCATCCATTCAACATCATCGTGTACTTTGGCATGATGATCCGTGAGCTGGAGTTTGTTAGGAAGAGTTGAGCACGAATCTGAAAAATCAAAAATTTATTACAAACAAAAAAGAAAAATTTTTTAAATCTTACGATTTTCCTGAATACTGTGTCTCGTACCCTCGAGCAAGGCTGTCAGAAACTGACGGCTAGCCGTGGCCGGCCGGCCGGCCGCGGCTTTTTGACGGCCGCGGCTTTTGACGGCTTTTTCCAAAGCCGCCGGCCGGCCGCGGCTTCACAAAAGCCGTGAAGTATTTTCATTATCTGCAGTTTTGCTGTCAGGGTGCCAACCTGTTTGGACCAGTCAATCGGAAACATGTTAGGTATCCGTCATAATCGTTTTTCAATAATGAAAAGGTTAAAATTTTGGTTGGTGACCTAAAAAATTAATTTTTTTTTCTAGGTCATTTCTTACTTCTGTTATACTTTGGAAAGATTTTTTCAGGGTTTTGTGACATAAAAAGGAGAGAAACACCATTTTCATATAAAATTTTCCCAATTTTCGCCCGGTTTTGGCATTTTTCGATGAAATTGACCTAGAAAATGATGCTCTGATGCCTCAAAGCATCTTGAACAACTTTTCTAATTCTCGTATGTTGCGGTACTTGCATTTCTAGTTCTTTTTGAAATCTCACGAAATTTTATTGCAAAAGCCGCGGCCGGCCGGCCGGCCGCGGCTTTTTGTACTGAGTTGAATTCTCACGGCCGGCCGGCCGCGGCTTTTTGACGGCTAGCCGCGGCCAGCCGCGGCCGGCCGTTTGACAGCCTTGCCCTCGAGGCAGGTATTTCCTTCAGAGGAGCTGCTCAGATCCAGAAGTGACAAATGCTTGCTCAGGATTTCATAGTCGTCAAGGTTAGAAAGATCCATTTTCCCCGATCCCAAATCAAAATCCACAAGGAAAATAAGAAGTTGGCAAACGTCTCCATTAAGAAACTTGAAGATGGATTTTTGACTGGGAACGACATCTTCGACTTGGGTGACTTCACGGTCATCCTTTTCCACAGCTGGCATTTTCTCATCCGGAGAATCCAAGCAGGGAAGTTCTTCAACTTTACCTTCCCCTCTAAGGAAAGTGAACACGACTCCTTGGGTGAAACGACTGAAACATTGGATCAGAGAGCCTCCCAGATTTGGAGCAACCAAATTCTTCATCAGCAATGATTTGGAGTGGACTGGAGGAGTCGAGAAGTGTTGAACAACTGGCGATGGCTTAACTGAAAAATCATAGAAGTCATATAGTAATAGTTTTTTTCCTCTTACCATTGTTAATTCCAACAATTCCAGTGCGATCCTCGTTCACAATATTGAAAAGTTGGAGGAGAGCTGTTCCACGGCAAGTTCCCATGGGCTGAGAAGAATTGTGAAAAGAGGTCATTGTTCCTATGACACTATTTTGAAACCAAGTCCTGGAAAAATCAAAAAATCTATAGAAATGGCGTCAACAAGCAACGAAGAAGAAGAGAAGAAAATATAAAATCAATTGATAGCGGGAATTTTGTGAAGTAGTAACTGACGTTCTCCATACTGAGCAAAAAAATAAAATAAAGCGAAATTTGAAAAAAAACCATGTTCCATGACGTCATGAAAAAGAAAAAATACGCAATAACATTTCTGAGTTTTTTCCAATTTTTAGAACGATTTATCATTAGTCATGGGCATAAAACACTGCAACCTTTTCTCAAACATCCATACCATTCCCATGTATCGATTATCTGAGAATGAGAAAGAGAAAAGAGGGAGACGAGAAGATGTGACCTCCTACCTGTACTCATCGTCTCCTTCTGTAGGGAGGCAGAGGTCACTCTCGCGTACTCTGCTAGGAACAAAGGTAGTTTGCTGTGAAGGGTTTGTGGGAAGAAATGATAGAAGGGTTGTCAGATGAATTGAAGGGACATGTCTCCTGGAAGCAATTTTAATTTTTGAGGATTCACGATTTCAGTTTCATAATGGAGTCAATAATTTCAAAGCATTTTAAGGCTACTATGTCTGCAGCTCAGACTAAATTTCCCATGAATACTAAATTTGGTAAAAATTTCAATATACATATGAATTCAATGATTAAAAAAAAGATTGCAGTTACTCTCCAATCTTGTGTTAATTAACAGTGAATTATCTATTTATGCCCGTTGACGAAAGTAGGTGTCAGTGTCGAAACTTGAACAACTGAAATTCATCAAGACATTGCTGAAATTCATCAAGACATTGAAACACAATATATTTTCTGAACTTTTGAGGTTTCTCTTCCAAAGTCAGTACAACGGTAGTTCATTTTGGAAACGGAATGAAAAGTTGGGGATGCGGAAAGCAAGTTTAAGGAAAGCGGTGAGGCATGTGAAAACATGAGCAAGTAAGTACGAACGTGTTTATGAAGGACGTGGTACTGAAAACATTGCCAATAAAATAAAACAGATCTATTAGAAGCACAAGTCATAATTTTTCCAATAACGGATTCGATTATACCTTCCTTATTCAGTTATAGTCTATTACACTGTTTCTGGACCTTCATATACAGGCTGAATACCTTTTGTTGTATTAGTAGGAGTGCAATGTTTTCTATGTGTAAAGGTTGGGAGACAAAGCCGTGTTATTAAAGATGCAGCAAAAAAAATTAGAGTAGAACACAATAATTCATTGTTTCTCCAAAAGTTGGCCCATTGAAATATTTCAATGGATTGAAAACCATTTGCGTATCTCGTTCCGACTAGACTGCTCATTTGAAAAAACGAACATAAGCAGTGTGTGCGCTCGGGACGGGTACCCGCAAAAATCCCGGGTAAAAACCCGGGTACTCGTCCCGGGTAAACCCGGGTTTCCCGGTACGGGTACCCGGGTACCCGTTGACAGTTACCCGAGTAATCTCGGGACGGGTACCCGGGATTACCCGGGTTTACCCGGGACGGGAAAATTTTTTTTTCTGACGTGATTGTTAATAGAGTCAGTTAATTTTCGTTCTTCGAAACATCAAAAAGTTAGTGTAGGTGGAAAGCTCTATCAAATGGCATCATTTTCATGAACATCTGCTGTGAAAAACATGGTCATTGAGGATTTTTCGAAAAATACCAAGAAAAAACATAGCTTCAATGAAAATTTCGCAAATTCCTATGCAGTGTCAGATGAAGAAATACTGGTTGATCTTATAATATGATTTATACTCTACTGAAACTTTTTTTGTGGTTGATAAGCGTCTTATTTCCCGAAAAATTGTATTTTTGTTGATTTATATTGGAAAAACTGAGCGCAAACTATGAAGCAAGTAGAAATATCGAAATCCGATTCCAAAAAACAATGACAGAACGAAAAATATGCAAACTCGTCCCGTTCCGGGTACCCGGGTATACCCGGGTAACTCGTCTCGAGTACCCGGGTATTACCCGAGAAATCCCGGGTACCCGGCCCGGGTAACCCGGGCATACCCGGGTTACTCGAGAGTTTTGGGTACCCGGGTATACCCGGGCAACACTCGGGTTACCCGGGTACTCACTCATCCCGACCCGGGTTATTCGGGTACCCGAAAGTTGAAATTACCCGGGTATTACCCGGGTACCCGTCTCGAGCGCACACACTGAACATAAGCCATATGGAACAGTGATAAACGCATTTGATAGTAATGAATTGCTTGGAATACAGACCCAAGACTGAAATTTAGGAGAAGATTACTCAGTATCAATATAGTTTGCAACAAGAAGTTAACATCACTGAAAAGATTTTTAAAAACACATGAAGGACCTGAAACAGTGAGCTAGATTACTATTTGATTTGTGTGGAACATTTGGAAAATATTCAAGAAAAACTATTTCTATTGTGATGATGAACTCCAGAATCAATACTTCTAGCATTGAAAAGTACTTTTTTATACTGCAATAACTCAGATAACACTAGGAATGCTAGTTGGCAAATTTTCAACCCGTAAAATATTTTTGACCTGGTCTCATGCAGTTGGAAAGAAATTGGGGCACAGCTCCTCTTGATTATCATAGCATTGCGAAAAATTAGAATCACATAAAGCCTCTGAAACCGTGAACAATTTATTGTCAATTCTTTTTTGATACAATCAGTTGAGGAGCAAAATATAACATTCACAAATGTGCACAACGAAGAAATAACAAACTTTAAAAGGAAGAACACTGATAATATTTTGATTCCTAAACAATACATAATTATGACATCTTTGATTAATCAATGTTTATAAAACCGGGAAGAAATAGATATAAACAAACAATTCAGCAAAAGGTCCGAGGATGACGGTTGGTAATATGGAGTAACTAAAAGCATAAATGATTGAATATACGCAATGAAGCATTAGAATATATTAGGAGAATACTATAACTTGTGAAATAAAGTTCCTTTGGGGCACTGAATCTATGAAAATTACGATACTGAACCACAAGATTTGGTGAACAAGCTACAGATCTGGAGATTAAAATTCCAATCAGATTTAAGAAAATCAAGACGAAAACAATGTAGTTATCATAAATATCTACTGTTTCCCTGGCCAAGTGGGAGAATCACAAAATTCGTCATCATTGGCCTGCATATCCTACTCGCTGAGCCCATAGAGCTCCAATAAATCTTCATGATCGTCAAAATCAAAAGCAGAGGAGTCGACTTCTCGATTGTACCAGTTCCAGCGGATCTTCTCGATTTGGGAAGTGTCCGGAAGTGTTGGAATAGGAGAAGCCTGTACAAAACAAAGTCCAATTAATACAATCAAATGAAAATTTGCAAAATACCACAGTTTTGAAACCGAAATGTTTTTCAAAAGCGGGTGATTTCTTTGCACACTCTTACCTCAATTTCTCCAAAGGCTCCAGTCGTTGCACCGATTCCAGATTCAGTTGCGTAGCCAAAAGTGTCAAACATTCCATATTCGTTGTCATTTCTAACATCCACGCCACCTGCATTGGTAATCGAGTCTGGAAAACAAATTCGATGAGTATGTGAAACAGAGAATTTTTCTAAATCCAGCGAAGATTGAATGTACAATGAAATGGAATACCTGACAAGTTATCTGATTTTACAACCTCATCCGAATCGCGAATCCCAAAATTTGACGAGAAATGGAAGTTATCAGACTCCCCATTCAAAGGATTTGGTGTCAGGAATTTCGGAGAACTGATAGTGTCATGCAGGTACTTCATTAATTCATCTGAATCAGGGATGGAGAATTTCAATCCATCGGTGGTTCCAATGTTTGAATGTTGATCGATTGTTCCAAACATTTCACTCCATGTGTAAAATGAAGTTTCACAGCCATCCAAGATTTCCTTGTTTCCACAATGACTGATAGTTTCCTTGTGGATTTCCATAGTGCATTCATTTTGAGGGTCAGATACGGTATCGAAATTGTGATGAATTGATGTAGAAGTAGATTTTTTATCGTGCTTCTCATTAATCCCACTGCAGGCCAACGAAGATGTGATTCCAAAAATGTTCCCGCCATAATTGTTCTCATTGGTAGGAACATAGTTTTCAAATGCATCTTGAATATGTTGTTTCTCCGGCCAAGTAGGAGATTCACAAAAATTTTCATCAAAATCATTCACATTCTGCTTGTTGAGCCCATACAGCTCCAAAAGATCATGATGATCACTGAGATTGAAGAGCGAAGAGTCCACATTCCGACTGCACCAGTTCCAACGGGTTTTTTCGATGTCCGAGGTGTCAGGAAGAGATGGAATATCAGGGGTCTGGAAAGAAAATTAACACAGTTTCATTCTGCAACAAATACATTTGAACAGGACTGTTAGAGATTTCAGGGATTATCAGAGTTTTGAAACCGGAATATTTTTTCAAATTCAAATTTGTTTTTCAATAGTAGTAATTTGATAATAAATTTCAACCAATACAATCAAATAGAAATTTGCAAAATACCACAGTTTTGAAACTGAAATGTTTTTCAAAAGTGAAGTTGTTTTTCAAGAGCTGATGATTTCTTTGCACACTCTTACCTCAATTTCTCCAGAGGATCCAGTCATTGCTCCGAATTCAGGTTCATTTCCTATACCGAAGGAGTCAAGAATTCCGTCTTTTTTGTCATATTTATAGCTTTCGCTCGGCCTATTGGTAATAGAGTCTGTAAAACAAATTTGATGAGTTTATGAAACAGACTATTTGTTTCTAAATTCACCGAAGATTGAATACACAATGGAATGACATACCTGACAAGTTATCTGATTTTGCAACCTTATCCGAGTTGCAAATCTCAAAATGTGACGAGAAATTACAGTTATCAGACTCCCCATTCAAAGAATCTGATGCCAGGAATTTGGGAGAACTGATAGTGTCATACAGGTACTTCATTAGTTCATCCGGATCGGGGATGGAGAATTTCAATTTTTCGGTGGTTCCAATATTTGGATGTTGCTCGAGAGTTCCAAATTCCTCATTCGATATGTAGCCTGAAGTTCCACAGCCATTCAAACTATCCGTATCTCCAAAAGTAGTGTTGTCGTCATTGCTAGGAAACAATTGGATGTGCGCATCAAAAAAGCTACCAAAACTCTGGTGATAAGGGAATGTTGAATCAGAATTTTCATTGTGCTCCTCATCAACTGGAGACCCTATGCTCTCGCTGCTCGATAATAACATTGGAGTCCTAGCAACGTCTTCTTCATGATAATTTCCAATGACAAATCCAGAATTTTCAAGTGTGAACTTGAAGGTTCGTCCGAACACGCCAGCGTCGAAATTCAACAATAATCCGGAGATATTTTCACTGTTCGGACAATCGGACAATGAATCATTTTTGATCAATTTGTGCCAATGATGAAATGGTGAATATAAAATGTTCTCATCAATTTCTCCGGTGAAACCATCATCTTTCAGAATTGCATCGGTCTTCACCCATTCAACATCATCATGCTCTTTGATATAATTTTCCGTGAGCTGGGTTTTGTCAGAAATAGTTGAGCACACGTCTGGAAATTCAGAAACTCAATTGCGATAAAGAACAAGTTTGAAAAAGAACTTACCATTATCCTGAACACTGAGCTTCGTATTGTCGAGGCAAGCAGTTCGATCAGGTGAGCTGCTCATATCCAGAAGTGACAAATGTTCGCTCAGGATTTCATAGGCATTGGGGTTGTAATGATCCATTTCATCCGATCCCAAATCAAAATCCACAAGAAAAATAAGAAGTTGGTAAACGTCTCCATTGAGAAAATCGAAGATGGATTTTTGACTGGAGACGGCATCTTTGACTCGAAAGACCTCCTGGTCATACTTCTCCACAGCTGGCTTTATTTTGTTGAGCCCATCGAGCTCATTGTTACCGAAAATTTCCATACAAGAAAGTTCTTCAACTTTACCTTCCCCTGCAAGGAATGCGAACACGACTCCTTGGGTAAGACGACTGAAACATTGGCTCAGAGAGCCTCCCAGATTTGGAGCAACCAGGTTTTTCATCAGCAATGACTTGGAGTTGATTGGAAGAGTCGAGAAGTGTGGAGCAACTGGTGATGTCTCAACTGAAAAACCATAGGTCATATTATAAAAAGTTTTTTCCCTCTTACCATTGTTAATTTCAGTGATCCCAGTGCGATCCTCTTTCACAATATTGAAAAATTGGAGGAGAACTATTCCACGGCAAGTTTCCATGGGGTGAGAAGAATTGTGAAGATAGGTCATTATTTCAATGACACTATTTTTAGACCAAGTTCTGGAAAATTCGAAAAATAAATAGTTATGGTGTCAACAAGCCACGAAGAAGAAGAGAAGAAAATATAAAATTAATTGATAGCGGGAATTTTATGAAGTAGTAACTGACGTTCTCCACACTGAGAAGCAAAAAAAAAGCGGTATTTCAAAAAAAAACATGTTCCATGGTGTCATGAAAAAAATGAAATACGCAACAAAACTATTGGGTCCTTTTCGTTTTAAATCCAACTATCATAAATCAAAGGAACAGAGTACTGCTCCACAACCTTATTCAAAACATCGATGAAATTCTCATGTATCGATTATCTTAGGCTGAGAAAGGGAAAAAAAGGGGGGGGTGGGGAGACGAGAAGATGTGACCTCGATTATGTACCCATCGTCTCTTTCTGTAGGGAGGGAGAGGTCACTCTCGTGTGCACTGCTATGAAAAAATGGAATAACTGTCAAAGGGTTCGTGGGAAGAAATGATGGAAGGGTTGTCAGATAAATTAAAGTGACATTTTCTCTGGAAGTTATTGTGATTTTTGAAGATTCACAATTTCAGTTTCAGAGAGTAGTGAATAATTGCAAAATATTTCGAAATTAATTTATCTAACGAAAAAATCTGAGTTCACCTCGAATACCAAATTTGGTCACCATTCCAATATAATTATGGATTCAATGAATCATGAATCGATTGCAATTATTCTCTTAAAATTGTGTTGATTAACTGTTTATAAAAAAATTTTTGACACTGATGCCAGTAAAGAAACTTGAACAACTAAAACTCATCATGACATTGAAACACAATATATTTTCCAAACTCTCAGGGTTTTTTTCGAAGGTCAGTACAACGGTAGTTCACTCCGAAAACAAGATGAAAAATAGTGAATATGGAGGGAAAACATGAGTTTAAAACATGGGCAAACAAGTACTAACGTGTTCATGAAAAACTTGAAACTGGAAAAAATTTCGATGAAATGAAACAGACCTATTAGAAAAATCGAGCACAAATCATAATTTTTCCAATAACAGAATCAAAAACACCTTTTTTGAAACTAGTTCAGTTATAGTCTATTAGACTGTTTCTGGACCTCCATATGCAGTTCCAAACTGAATTCCTTTTGCTGCGAGAGTGTAACAATAATATTTGATAACCGTGTAAAACTGCTGCACGAATAAAAATTAGGGCAGAACACAATCATTCATTATTTTTCTAAAAGTTTGTCCATTGAAATATTCCAATGGAATTGCTCACTTGAAAAAACGAACATAAGCCATATGAAACAGTGATAAACACACTTGATAGTAATGAATCGCTTGGAAAACAGAGCCAAGACTAAAATTTGGGAGAAGATTATTAAGGATGAGAATCAACAATACTGTAAAGATTTGACAAATACATGAAGGACCTGAAACAGTGAGCTAGTTTACTTCTTGATTTGTGAAGATGCTTCGAAAAATGCTCAAGATAACCCACTTCTATGGTGATGATGAACTCCAGAATCAATATTTATATCATTGAAAGGTACAGTTTCTTTACTACAATGACCCAAATAACACTAGAAATGCTAGTTGGCAAATTTTCAACCCGTAAAATATTTTTGACCTGGTCTCATGCAGTTGGAAAGAAATTGGGGCACAGCTCCTCTTGATTATCATAGCATTGCAAAAAATTAGAATCACATAAAGCCTCTGAAACCGTGAACAAATTATTTTCAATTCTTTTCGATACAATCAGTTTATTGAGGAGCGAGCAATATACAACATTCAAAAACGTGCACAACGAAGTATTAACAAAATTTGTTATAACTCGAGTAAAAAGGCAAGATGTGAGAGCACCAAGATAATCACATAAAAGTTATCATAGCTTGATGAAACAGATAATTTTGAAAAAACTTGAAAACACCAAGCACACTTTCGCGATAACGTTTTTGCGTCAAAAAGCACAACTAACTACTATATTGATTAATGATTTTTCTGGTCCTAGAGTGCAAATAAAAATGAAATACTGAGATAAATTCCAGAATCCGTTCCCGGAGACTAGATCCTTCCGGGCCGCGTCGGTGATTCGCAGGTATGGCAGTTCTCGGTGTGCTAGTGTTGCTCGTTCAACCCATAGATCTCCAAAACCCGGTTGTGATTGGACAGATTGAATAGGGATGAGCTTGCATCTTGGCTAAAACAATCTGATTTGAAAGCTCCACTTTGCACTTATCCAAAATCGAAAGTTTGTAGCATGAGTGAAGATCGTCGCACTGATTAGATAACATTTTGCCTGAAAATTGATAATGTTATGAAACATGATTTTTATTTCTAAATTCACCAAAACAGGAATTGAAAAAACACATACCGGATGGATTTGCATGATCATCCAAATGGGAATCACCAAGAAGTAATGAATTACCATGAGTATCGAAACTCATATCCACTAGTTCTGATGCCAAGAAAACTAGGAGACTCAAGACTACCGAAGGAACACTCATTCAATTGCTTTGGGTCTGGAATAGAAAATTTCGAGGATCTCTCAGCAGTTGAAAGGGTGTTTAGCTCAGTGAAGTTTCCAAATCCTTCATCGGGTAAGTTACCAAGCGATGAAATGTTCTTTGATTCTACTTTGCTCCCAACAGTACGGAGAATGTTTGGTTCCTGGTTGAGACATAACGGACATAATTCACCGGACTCTTCTCACAAAAATTGAAGACCGAATTCTTGTTCACGACTTCGTCCACGATTTATACCATAGATTACTGCATCTGAAAACTGAGATGATAATATGAAGCCTTTTAAACTGTAAAAAAATTATATTAACCTTTTTGTGGACAAGTCACGTTTATTCAGATGAATATTAAAAATGAATGGAGCAAAAAAGAACATACAAAAATATCAAAAGACGGAGAACATATTACTAACAAGGTTCGTATCAGCACGTAAAAATTACCATATGGAACAGGCAATAATGATAGAGAGGAGCGGTTATATGACAAATAACGGATAAAGACGGGAAGGGGAATTCTTAATTATCAATCATCATAACTATCATGAGAATCAAGGAAAGCCAATACATGATTATTTAAAAAAATGGGAGAGAATTACATATCATCTTTATGTTTTCATAACCCTTTTTTTAGATAGAGACTTTGAAAAGGTAATCACAATTAATTTCCGTCGGGTATGAAAAAATGAATAAATAATTTGTGTGGTGTTAGATTATGAATGGAAAATAAGAGACAATAGAAAACCCCAAAATTTGTTTTCGGGGACTAGGCTTTTCCAGGCCACGTGGGAGATTCGCAGATGAAATCGTCGGTGTACTGATCTTGTTCATTTAGTCCGTAGCTCTCCAAGAGCTCGTAGTGGTCACTGAATTCAAACGGAAATGCGCTGGGATCTTTGCAGGTACTATCCGAGTCGAGGAGTTCCAAATTGCAGTTATCTGAAATTGAAAGTTTGTTAATGGATTATGACAGTTCTTCTTGATCAAATATCATTTTGTCTAGAAAAATTTCATAACTTTATGAAACATGTTTTGTTTCTAATTCAGCAAAAAGTTCATAAACAGCTCATACCTGATAAACTTTCCACATCTTTACAATAATCCGAAAATGAGGCTCCAAATGAACTGTCAAGAATATCAAACTTGTTATCCTGAAGCTCTGAGGCGAGAAAGGTTGGAGAGGTCAGATTCCCAAATAAGAAATTTCCCAAGGTGTCTGGATCAGGAATCGAGTACACTAATTGGTTTTCAGTAGTTCCAAGAATTGTCTCTCCCATGAAGTTTTCGAATCCATTGCTGCATGGGTGGCCTTGGGATAAATAGTCTTCCGAGCTATAAGGAGAAGAAGAAGTGTTGAACGCACATTCCCTCTGCTCAAGGTCAGTTGATGAAACCGAGTTTTTGAAGTTTTCATCATAAAAACTGTTAAGCGAATGCTTATTCGAAGCCAAATCAGTCAGGTTCATCTGAATTGCTTCTTTCCATGCACCGTCTACTTTTCCTGGCCAGGTAGGAGAAGTGCAGGTATAACCGACGTCGATTGTCTGGTCCTGGTTGTTGAATCCATAGTTTTCCAAAAGCTCTTCATGATCGTTCACATCGAAGGAAGACGAGACCACTCCTGTAGGCCAATACGTTCCAAGCGATTCAATATAGCCTGGATCCGATATCTTCAGAGTAACAGATACCTGTAACAAAAGATCACATTTATCTCTTGATACCCAAATTGCATTTTCGACACAACAGTTCTTTTTCAAAAAACGTGGTATAAAAAAGTTTTGAAATCGTGAAAAATTTCAAAACCTGAGTTGGTTTCGAAAAAAAAAATTCACATACCTCGATCTCTTCGCAGTCTCCGCTTGGTGAACCATTGTCCAATCCAATCAAGACGCCAGGAATGTCCGAAGTTTTCTTATCGTAATTACGAAAAACGCCGATGAACTGAGTATTGAACTTGTTGTCTGAAAATTGATGACGTAATGTAACCGGATTTTTTTTACTAAATTTTGCGAAAAGTTTTGAAATTACATACCTGATAGATCCGCCACATCTTTATCAGCAACTGAATCAGAATCTTCATGAAGTGAAGGATAATTGAACGTATCGAGTTTTTCATCCGGAAGTTCTGATGCCAAAAACATTGGAAAATTGAGGTTTCCGTAGAGATACTCATTCAAGTGTTTCGGATCAGGAATTGAAAATTTTGGTGAGGTTTCATTCGTTGGAATAGTTGCTAATAAGTTGTTGGAATCTCCGAATTTATCATTGCACGAGTTTTCCAGATGTATACAGTCCATCGAGCTGATCGAGTCACCATTGCTAGTAGAATGAATAATCGACGCATTGACTGAAGCTTTGTAAATTTCTGATGGCACTATCTTGTTCATATCAAGAATGTTGGGGTCATCCTTAGGATAAGCCATTATTGAAACAGAAATTTCAGAATATTCCTTATCAGATTGATTGCTTGAAATAGGAACTGGGGCACTCATAACTTCGAGTCCATCGCACTTCATAAGGCTCGAAACCTTCAGAGTCGCAAAGTGATTCAGCCATCAATTCAGAAGTTGTTTCGGGAACCATGAATAAATCGAGTGGAGAGCATTGATGAGTTTCTGCAAAATGCTTTGTTTGGTACAGTGTATTCTTTGATGATCTTACCTTCAATAGTATGGTCAGCAGGCTGTGAAATCAAATTAGATCGAAATTGCTCAATAGAAGAAATGGATGTGGTTGAGGAAAGATCAAAACTGTCCAAAAAGACGCTCTCACAAAGATAATCCTCGATTCTCGGATTGAAATCCGAATCTATAAATACAATGGATGATAGATGAAGGTTGCCAGTTGAGTCGAGCAATTTGAATTGGCTGGACTTTGAGAAGGTTGAAGATGGAGTAATCCGATGAAACTCGTCGTTTCCGTCCTCCAAATCACCGAGACAAGGTAGTTCCTCCATTTTGACATGACCTCCAAGAAATTCAAAAACCAGTCGTCGTGTGAGGCGAGTGAAGATATCTTCAATGAATCCAACTGGAGAACTCCCATTATCCATAACCAATCTTGAAAAATCGATCATCACATCCATGGGGTGGTAAATTGGAGTTTGTTGAATGGAAAGTAGTGGCTCCGCTGAAAAATGATTCTTCTAATCACAATTCCAATTCCAATCAATTCTTACCTTTTTCACTTTCAGTTTCCTGGGCGGGACGGAGACGTTGATCGTATGCTTGAGCAGTGTTCATGATGACGATAGAAAAAAATTTCCCAAGTTCTGAAAATGGAAAATATGATAGGTAATCTGAAAAATGTGTGTTTCATGAAGTTATAAAAAAACTAGTGAAGATTTTTGCTTATTCAGTTCTTAATGATGGATAGGCTGAGAAAGAAAAAGAGTGGAAAACTAGACGAGGTGACCTCCTACATGTACCCATCGTCTCCTTCTGACTGAGACAGAGGTCACTATCGCATACCCATAATGTGACACCCCAGGGGAAAGAGAGGAAGGGAGAGAGAGAGGAAAAGAGAAAGAAAGAAAGAAAATCCTGTAGAAATTCATCATGGTGAACAGAAGGGCTCAATAACAGCAGCCGTTTTTTGGAAAGTAGGATGTTAGCCCGTATTAGAAAAAGCCAAATCCAAACTATCAGGTATCTGGAATGTTTTGTCCGGCTCGATTCGGTCCAGCTGGCTTGATTTCAACTTATTCAGTTCAAATCGTCTCATTCATTCCGATCTGAACCCATTTGGCTCTATTTTGCCTGAAAGCAGACTGAAATTTTCTTGATGGAGTGTATGGAAAATATGATATAGAAACAGTTTTTGTTTAACTAAAATGTTATTCCGGTCTATCGTTATTATTGAAAAAAAAAACATAGATGGAAATTAAGAGAAACTGGCGATTTCCTCATCCTATAGTGATTTTCCAGAGAACGTTGATCGAGTTTTAGAGTTCTTCACTACATAAATTTCATATAATATCATTGCGCCAGACGAAATGAAATCAATCAAGTCCAGGTTTTCAGCTTATGGGGACAAATGATAACAGACACATTTTTTTAATATCCGATAATATAAGGAAGTAGCAGAAACTTAAAAAGTAAAAATCAATGAATTACAACAAATTTTATGAGTTGTATGAAGCTAGAATGGCAGTATATACATTGAACTGTTGATACAAATAGTTCGAAACATTCAACTTTTGAAATGAAATCCGCTTTTTAGTTTTCTTATTTTCGTTCACCAGGATCTGGAATTTATTTCAGGCTAATTTTAGCTTTGCTTCATTGGAGTGTGCCCATTTTTTATTTTGGATATTGGAGAAATTGAAAAAGTTCGAACATGTTAGAACAAGTTTACCAATTGAAACAGAAGTTTTTTATATAATTTTTTTACGCTTTGAAAGGATGAATCAAATGGCCCACTATCAAAAAAGGCTTAGGAAACACAACAAAAAAGCTTCTGAGAGCACAAAATCGAGTGGGATGAGTCTCGGAAAAATTTTTTTGAGTCCCAGAGAAGTTTTTCAGGTCCCGTATATTTCATTGGTCCCGGGTATTTCTGACGGTCCCGGGTATTTCCAAAGGGCACTTGTTTGATAAAACCCGGTCCCGTATATTTTTTTTGGTCCCGGGTATTATTTTTAGGTCCCGGGTATTTCTGACGGTCCCGGGTATTATTTTTTCCGGTTCCGGAAAAGTTAAAAATACCCGGGAAACGGATAAGAGCCGGATTCACAAATGGAATCGATTTTATGAGCGCCCACATCCCAAGCAGCCAATCTGATGAGGAAGATCCTGGGACTTCTGATTCATCATTGACTTATCTTCATGATGGTTACACCTTTTCTGATGCCATCAATGGTTCAGTATTAGAAACTCACAACGCTTTGACTTCGACTCATTTGGCTTCGCATCTGTATCGATTGATGTCCAAATATGGTCATGCTACTGGAAGGATACCAATTGAATCAACTTCATTTACCACCATCAATCTAGGAAACTCGGTTTCATCATTGTGTTGTCACGAGGAGAATTTCATGGGCTTTTCGGTACACTCCTGTAATTCTCTAAGAAATCTATGCGATGACCGATTTGGATAATCTTCGGAACTAGAGCTCGCTAGTGAGCAATCACAGAAATTTGTTATAACAGAACCGGAGAAATTGAATGAGAATCTCTGTGGCGATCTTGAATCTCCAAAGTTCTTAGCCTCAGAACCAATGGATCTGAAGTTTGATAATCATGACAATCCATCACTTTTTGGAGATTGGGACTTGGAAGATGTTACAGATGTGGTGGATCTAGCAGGCATGTGATTTTATGCACTTTTTGTAAAAATGAAAAAAAAACTATTTCTCATTACCATCAATTTTCAAGTAGCAAGTTCATTGATCAGTACATCGAACCCAAAAATAATTCCTGCACTCCTGGTTTGTCGAAAGAGCTCCAAATTGGTTTATCCAGAGGGTCACCTGAAGGAAAAGAGTTATGTGAAGTTCAAAAAACCAATTCGCATTTGAAAACTTTTCACGGCTTCTAAGCCCTATTATCAATCTATTTTTCGAAACATAAACATTGCTTTGTGGATTTTTACTACACATCTATTCGTTTTCCGGTTACAGATAACTCTTACTGGATTGATTTCGTATGAGCGCAACGTTGAACGGATCAGCTCGCACGAGCCAGAGTCTAGCCAAGCTGTGGATTCGTCCTTCTTTGATGTGAACAATCACGTCGATCTGTTGGAATATTATGAACTCAATTATCAGGAGCAGAATATGAACTACGGTTCTATCTGTTTATCACCTACATGGCCAGGAATGCTAGAAGTATTTATTCTGGAGTTCATCATCACAATAGAAATAGTTTTCCTTGAACGTTTCTCAAATATTCCCCACGAATCAAAAAGTAAACTACCTCACTGTTTCAAATACTTCATGACTTTTTCAAACCTTTTCAGTGATGTTTGTCGTTTTGATTCTTATTTGTTTTCGCAAATTGTTTTCTTTTTTTTTCGCAAGTTGTTTTCAATACATTGGAATATTTCAATGAACAAACTTTTAGAAAAATAATGAATTACTGTGTTCTGTCTAATTTTTTTGATGCAGTTTCACAGACAGTCGTCACACCTACTTACCAGCAAGAAGAATTCAGTTTGAAACTATAAATGAAGGTCCAGAAACAGTGATGTAGAGTGTAACTGAATTGGTTTCAAAAAAGGTATATTCTATTCCTTCATTGGAAAAATTTATGACTTCTGCTTGATTTTTCTAATAGATGTTTCATTTCATCGAAAATTTTTTCCAGTTTCACGTCTTCCATAGACATACTGCACAACATCCTACCTCATTAAACTTTTGTTTCGATTGTTTTGACAAAAAGGTAATACTTTTCTTGAACTTGCTTTCCAGAACCACAACTTTTCATCTTGTTTTCAAAATGAACTACCGTTGTACTGACTTTGGAAAAAAACTCCTAAAATTTGAAAAATGAATTGTGTTTCAATATATTGATGAATTTCAGTTGTTCAAGTTTTGTTACTGACATTCGCATGCAAATAGATTGTTACTAAACAGTTAATCGGAACAATTAGAATAAAAAAAATCGATTCATGTTTCACTAAATCCATATGTATATTGAAATTATTACCAAATTTAGTATTCCTGTTGGATTCATATTATTATTCGATTAATACGCTTCGAAGTGTTCTAAAATTATGGAGACAGGAGACATGTCCCTTCAATTCATCTGACGACCCTTCAATCTTCCCAAAAACCTTTGACAGCTATTCCCACTGTTCCTAGTGGTGTACACGAGAGTGACCTCTGCCTTACCTATAGAAGGAGACGATGGGTACAGAATGGAGGTCACATCTTCTCGTCTCCCCCTTTTTCTCTCTCTCTCATCCTTAGGTAATCAATACATGGGAATGTAATTGATGTTTAAAAAAGGTTTCAGTACCTTACGCCCATGACTATTGATAAATCGTTTTAAGACTTGGAAAGAACTCAGTAATATTGTTGCGTATTTTTTTTTCTTTTTCACAACGCCATGGAACATGGTTTTTTTTTTTTTGAAATTTCGCTTTACTTTGTTTCTGCGCATAGAAAAAAACTGGATGTCATGCTTTTTGAATAGTACTCTTAGAATTTGCCCCTTGTTCTTCATAAATGGATGAAACTGTTTTTTTAATGATATATTTAATTTTTCCAGGACTTGGTCTAAAAATAGTGCCATTTGAATTATGAACGGTCTTCACAATCCTTCTCAGCCCATGGGAACTTGTCGGGGAACAGCTCTCCTCCAACTTTTCAATATTGTGAACGAGGATCACACTGGAATTGTTGGAATCAATGATGGTAAAAGGGAAAAAAATTATTACTGTATTATGTCTATGATGTTTTCAGTTGAAACGTCGCCAGCCCTAGTTGTTCAACACTTCTCGTCTCTTCCAAACGACTCCAAATCATTGCTGATGAAGACTGTTGTGACCCCGAATCTGGGAGGCTCTCTGAGTCAATTTCACAGTCGTCTTAGCCAAGGAGTCTCTCCATCTGAAGGATCTGTTGGCAGGAACTTTGGAGAACTCAGGGGCCCGTGAAGGTATTCCAATAATTCATCTGGATCCGGTATGGCAAAAGTTGACTCCACGGAATTTTCATAAGTTGGATGTTGGCGAAAATTATGAAGGTTTTCCTGATAAGTTGTTGTTGTTTGTTCAAAAATTTCAGCATCGCATTTTGACTTGGACAACATTCCAGAAAGGTTTTCGATCAAATAACTTTTATTTTCTTCTGAACTGAAATCGATTGCATCATCGGACACTTTGACGCCTTTGAATGTTTTCTGGTAGTAGTGTAACGGGGAATCAAAGAAGGGGTTTGATGTTGAAAAACTGCATTCTGAATGGATATTTCCATCAATTACTCCTATGAACCCATTCATCTTGACTGTTGGGTCAGTTGTCAGGTGCTCAAGGGCATGATGGTCCGTGAGCTGGAGTTTGTGAGAAACAGTTGAGCACGATTCTGAAAATTCATAAAATAATTACAAACCCAAAAAAAATTTTTCAAGACGTACCGTTATTCTGCACATCTTGTCTCGTGGTGTCGAGGCAGGCATTTCCATCAGGAGAGCTTGGAAAACAGAGCCAAGACTGAAATTTGGGAGAAGAATACTGAAATTAATCATGATTTCACACCAAAACGATAAACATCACTAAAAAGGTTTGAAAAATACATGAAGTACTTGAAATAGTGAGCTAGTTTACTTTTTGATTTGTGGGGAACATTTGGGAAATATTCAAGAAAAACTATTTCTATTATGATGATGATCTAAAGAATCAATATTACATTTTTATTGTAACGTATTTGTTTTCTACTACCATGACTCAAAACACTAAAATTGATAGTTGGAAAATTATTACCGCGAAACGCATAGATATTTGGCCTTCTGTACTTGAAAATAAGTTGAAAAATATCGCTATACACCTGCATTTGTGTTGTAATTATTGTAACATTCGGAAAAATTGAAATCACATGAAGCCTCTGGAACAGTAAACAAATCCTATTCATTTCTTTTTGGATACAATCAGTTTATTGAAGAGCCGAATATAACATTCACAAATGTGCACAACGAAGTATTAACAAACTTAGAAAAGGCAAGATCAGAAAGAGCACTGATAACATTTTGATTCCAGACCAATACATAACTGTGGCATCTTCGTTCAAACAATGTTTATGAAACCGGGAAGTAATAGATATGAACAAACAATTCATCAAAAGGTCCGAGGAGGACGGTTGGTAATATGGAGTAATTAAAAGCATAAATGATTGTATATACGCAGTGAAGCATTTGAATAAATTAGGAGAATACTATAACTTGTGAAAAAAGGTTTCTTTGGGGCACTGAATTTACGAAAACTACGATAGAGAATCACAAGGTTTGATGAACAAGCTAGCGATTCTGAGATTAAAATTGCAGTCAGATTCAAGAAAATCAAGACGAAAACAATGTAGTTGTCATAAATATCTACTGTTTCGCTGGCCAAGTGGGAGGATCACAAAAAATTTCATCATTGGCCGGAACATCCTGCTCGCTGAACCCATACAACTCCAAAAGATCCTCATGATCGTCTAAATCGAAGGCAGAGGAGTTGACTTCTCGAATGGACCAGTTCCAACGGATCGTCTCGATTTGAGAAGTGTCCGGAAGTGATGGGATAGAAGCGTTCTGTAAAGGAATCAAGCGGCGGTACTCGGTTTTAGAACTGAACGAAATAGAACTGTTACAAAATAGAACTGTAACAAAATAGAACTATTGTCGCGATTAGAGCGCTGCTGCAGCAATACTCAAAAAATTTCAAATTTTTGCTCACTAAAAGTTGCTCTGCTCGGCCGAATTGCTTTTTTAAAAAAGTTTTACTATACTAGTCCGACTTCTAGAATTTGTTACGAATGTTTGATAATAAAAATTTTTGCCATTCCTTCTAATTTACAGCGAATGCAGTTGCGCTCTGATCGTGACGCGAGTTCTATTTTGTAACAGTTCTATTCTGTACAGTTCTAAATTGTAACAGTTCTATTTCATAACAGTTCTAATTAATACAATTCTATTTTGTAGCAGTTCTATTTCGTTCAGTTCTAAAACCGAGTACCGCCAATCAAGCAATAGCATTTCTCAAACGGTTTGGAAGAAACCATGGTTTCGAAACCGAATTGTTTTTCAATAGTGGAGGATTTCTATGCACACGCTTACCTCAAGTTCCCCAAAGGCTCCACGTGTTGCACCGATTCCAGATTCAGTTGCGTAGTCCAAAGTGTCAAACAATCCGTATTGGTTGCCATTTTTACCCGTAACCCCGGTTGAATTGGTAGTCGAGTCTGAAAAACAAATTTGATAAGTTCATGAAACATACTTTTTTTTTAAATTCAGCGAAGATTGAATATACAATGAAATGACATACCTGACAATTTATCTGATTTTGCAACCTCATCCGAGTTGTGATTCCTAAAAAGTGACGAGAATTGGAAGTTATCAGACTCCCCATTCAAAGGATTTGGTGTCAGGAATTTCGGAGAACTGATAGTGTCATGCAGGTACTTCATTAATTCATCTGAATCAGGGATGGAGAATTTGAATTCTATTTCCATAGTCCATTCACTTTGCGGATCAGATTCGGTATCAAAACTGTGATGATGAGTTGATGTAGAAGTAGATTTCTCATAGTGCTTCTCATTAATCCCCCTGCAGGCCAATGATGATGAAATTCCAGAAATGTTCCCTTCAGAATTGTTTTCACTGGTAGAGCCATAGTTTTCAAATGTATGTTGAATATGTTTTTCCTCCGGCCAAGTAGGAGATTCACAAAAATAGTCATCAAAATCATTCACATTCTGCTTGTTGAGCCCATACAGCTCCAAAAGATCATGATGATCACTGAGATTGAAGAGCGAAGAGTCCACGTCCCGACTGCACCAGTTCCAACGAATGTTTTCAATGTCCGAAGTGTCAGGGAGAGATGGTTTATCAGGCGTCTGAAAAAATTATCTCTGTCTTGTTTGATTTGCACAAATCCATTTGAGCATGACTCGATAACAGGATTGAACAGGATTTCAGGGATTATCAGAGTTTGGAAACCGAAATATTTTTTCAAATCCTAATTTGATTTCCAATAGCAGTAACTCAAAAATAAAAATTTCCTTACCTCAATTTCTCCAAAGGATCCAGTCGATGCTTCAATTTCAGGTTCATTTGCAAAACCGAAGGAGTCAATAAATCCGTATTCATTGTCGATTTCAGAGTTTTCGCCCGACTCATTGGTTATGGAGTCTGAAAAACAAATTTGATAAGTTTATGAAACAGGCTAACTGTTTGTGATCTTAGCGAAAGCTAACGAAAAATTGAAATTTTTTGTTATTGTAAGCAAACCCAGAAAACAAAAAACCTACCTGACAAGTTATCTGATTTTGCAACCTCATCCGAATTGCGATTCCCAAGGAGTGACGAGAAATGGAAGTTTTCCGACTCCTTATTCGAAGGATCTGATGGCAGGAATTTTGGAGAACTGATAGTGTCATACAGGTACTTCATTAGTTCATCTGGATCGGGGATGCAGAATGTCACCTCTTCGGTGTTTCCAATAGCTAGATGTTGCTCAAGAGCTCCGAATACTTCACTAGATGAATGTCCTGAAGTTCCACAGTCATTCTTCAATGGTCCAAAGTTGAATGGAAGAGCCAGAAGAAGTTGATGCTCCGTTTTTTGAAGAGATGGCGATGTCTCAACTGAAAAATCATAAGTATCTTTCACTATCAGTTGCTTCCCCTTACCATTCTCAACTCCAACGATGTCCTTACCCGCAATATCGGTGGCTTGATGGAAACGGGTTCCATACAAAGTCCCTATGAATCGGGTAGAATTGTGAAGAGAATTCATAATTCCAGTGAAACTATTTTAAAGCCAAGTCCTGGAAAAATCAAAAACTGTTTCATCCAGTTATGAAGAATGGGATAAAAATTTAGATGTAATGAAAGGGAATATTTTAAGGGGAAAAAACAATAATGACGTCAACTATAATTGACGTCAACTATGTCATACAAAGTTGAAAATGAGTTTTTCTTTTGAAAAAAAATATATATGTTTCATGGTGTCATGGAAGACAAACAAAATACGCAGTGGAACTATTGCTTTCCTGTTGTGAACTGTCTAACATCAGTGATGGGTGAAAAGTACTAAACATCCATGAAACTTCTATTTATCGATTATCTGAGAATGAGCGAAAAAAAAGGGAGAGAAGAGAAGATGTGACCTCTATTATGTACCCATCGTCTCCTGCTGCACAGAGAGAGAGATAAAGAGGTCACTTTCGCGTGCACACAGGGACTGTTAGGAGTCAATAGACTACCTTTCAACTGTTAATGGGAGGATGACATGGGAAAATTAGAATTAAAGGAGAATGAATAAGCATTGGCCTGAAAGCTATTGTGACATTTGGAAAATTAAAATTTCAGTTTCATAAGTGTTTTACTTGTGTGAGTTTATTGAATAAAGTGATAGCTGGAAATATTGCGGTAAAATCATATGAGCAAGCTAATGGCTTGTGATTGCGGGGTAATCCTTTGAATACCGAAAAAGTTGGACTCCGGAACTCATATGCAGATGGTGAAACCGGAAAAAAACTATATAAAAACGAATGGAAAATTTAAGAAAACATCAGAAGCAATGATGGTCAAATGTCAAGGAACTATAATTGAGTCAAGGCTGTCAGACGGCCAGCCGCGGCCGACCGCGACCGGCCGTATAAAAAGCCGCGGCCCTTTTTCTAAAATTCCAAAAAAGCCGCGGCCAGCCGCGGCCGCGGCCGGCCGCGGCTTTTTGCATTTTTCTAGAGAGCAGGGAAAATCATCAGAAATGAAGAAGAAAGATGATCTTTATAATTTTTCTCTTATTAATCATGAAGTTCAGACATATTTTGACCAGAAATAATCCAAAATTGGCAGAATTTGAAAATCCGAGAAAACCTCGTTTTTTCGAATGCAGTTTTTTCGACAAGTTGTTGTGTTCTGTGAACTGTCTAGTATCATAATGCAACAAAAAAACTTAATTGGTGCTTCTTTCGCTGAAATTTCAACAAAAAATTGAAAATTTGTTGAAAAAAATTTCAAAAAAAATTCAAAAAATTTCGAGTTTTTTCATGGTATTTGGTTCAAAATGGAGTTTGAAAACGGTCAGAGCTCTTTTTTTTTACCCTAGAGTGAACTTTTCTGGTCAAAATCAGCAACTTTTAGAATTAGGGCCGCGGCTTTTTTGGAATTTTAAAAGAAAGGCCGCGGCCGGCCGTGGGTTTTGACAGCCTTGAATTGGGTTCAGTGATTTTTCTGAAAAAGATGTCATGTATGTATGCAGAATAATTATTGAAACTTTTACAACCAAGAGAGCCATATAGATATAGAGAAAAAGTAATTTTTCAAAGAAATCGGGAAATCGGTTTTTTTTATTTCAAAATAAAGTTATGTTCATGACTCTTATTCGAGTTGTAACGGGAACAAAAGTCAAAACTTCGTTTCACTGGTTTAAGAAAAATCAAATAAAAATTGATTCATCTAAGCTGGAAAAATTGAAACATCGACACCGTGGAAATTTGGAATTTGAAGTTGTTGTTACTTTTATATTTGGAACAAATAAATTACTACATCATTTGTTTTTAAGCAACACAAAACTGTTACATCTTTGTTAAAAATATATGTGAAACCGGGGAGAACTAGAGATTAAATGAATATTTCCATTCAGCTGATTTGTGGAGTTCAAACAGAAATGATTAAATTAATGTATTGAAACAGTTAAATAAATTTGAAAAATATTCCAACTTGTGGAAAAAATATTCTTTTGGGGCACAGAGTCTATAAAAACTACTGTAGAAAATCACAAAGTAAGATGGACAAGCTAGCAAATTGGAGGATTAAAAATGGTCTGAACATTTCAAGCAGATAATAAATTCAAGATGAAAACAAAATAGTCATCACAATTATCTACGGTTTCCCTGGCCACGTGGGAGAATCACAAAATTCGTCATCATTGACTTGAACATCCTGCTCGCTGAGCCCATACAGCTCCAATAGATCCTGATGATCGTCAAAATCAAAAGCAGGGAAGTCGACTTCCCGACTGGACCAGTTACAGTGAATCTTTTCGATTTGAGAAGTGTCCGGAAGTGATGGGATAGAATGCGTCTGCAGTAATAAATAAAGTTCGATTAATACAATCAAAAATTTTTTTTTCATAATACCACAGTTTCGAAACCGAAATGTTTTTCAAAAGCCGATGATTTTTTGCACACTCTTACCTCAATTTCTCCAAAGGTTCCAGTCATCGCAACGGTTCCAAATTCAATGGCGAAGCTAAAAGTGTCAAAATTCATTTTCGTTGCCATTTTTACCACAGACGACCGAAGAATTGGTGATCAAGTCTGAAAAAAAAATTTGAAGAGTTAATGAAACAGACCATTTGTTTCTAAATTCAACGGAAATGATATAGTAGGAGATTCACAGAAAAAGTCATCAAAATCATTCACATCCTGCTCATTGAGCCCATACAGCTCCAAAAGATCATGATGATCAAGGCTGTCAAACGGCCGGCCGCGGCCCTTTTTCTAAAATTCCAAAAAAGCCGCGGCTGGCCGCGGCCCTTAGCATTTCTCTAAGGAGCAAAGGAAATTAGCAGAAATGAAGCAGAAAGATGATCTTCATCATTTTTCTCTCATTAATCATGAACTTCAGACATATTTTGGGCAGAAATCATCCAAAACTGGCAGTAATTCAAATTCCGAGAAAATCTCGTTTTTTCGAATGCAGTTTTTTCGACAAGTTATTGTTTTCTGTGAACTGTCTAGTATCATAATGCAACAAAAAAACTTAATCGGTGCTTCTTTCGCTGAAATTTCAACAAAAAATTGAAAATTTGTTGAAAAAAATTTCAAAAAAATTTCGAAAAATTTCGAGTTTTTTCATGGTATTTGGTTTAGAATGGAGTTTGAAAACGGTCAGAGCTCATTTTTTTACCCTGGCCTGGCCGCGGTCGGCCGCGGCTACGGCCGGCCGTGGGTTTTGACAGCCTTGATGATGATCACTGAGATTGAAGAGCGAAGAGTCCACATCCTGACTGCACCAGTTCCAACGGATTTTTTCGATGTCCAAAGTGTCAGGAAGAGATGGAATGTCAGGAGTCTAGAAGAAAATTAACTCGGTTTTTTTTTGATTTGCACAAAAATATTTGAGAACGACTTCATAACAAAATTGAACAGAATTGCAGGGAATATCAGAGTTTTGAAACCGGAAATTTTTTTCAAATCCTAACTTGTTTTTCAATAGCAATAACTTAGAAATAAGAGTTTCCTTACCTCAATTTCTAGACTCCAGTCATTGCACCGATTTCAAACTCATTTGCTAAACCAAAGGAGTCAAGAATTCCGTCTTCATTGTCATTTTCATTAGTCTCCCTCGAATTATTGTTAATTGAGTCTGGAAAACAAATTTGATGAGTATGTGAAACAGAGAATTTTTCTAAATTCAGCGAAGATTTTATATACAATTGAATGGCATACCTGACAAGTTATCTGATTTTGCGATCTCATCCGAGTTGTAATTCCCAAGAATTGACGAGAATTGGGAGTTATCAGACTCCCCATTCAAAGGATCTGGTTTCAGGAATTTTGGAGAACAGAGAGTTCCGTGAAGGTACTTCATAAGTTCATCTGGATTGGGACGAGTATTGGTAAGCGGATCTGAAAAACACATTTGATGAGTTCATGAAACAGACTATTTGTTCCTAAATTCGGTGAAAATTGAATGTACAATGAAATGACATACCTGACAAGTTATCTGATTTTTCAATTCCACCCAAGGTGCAAATCACAAAATGTGACGAGAAAAGGAAGTTATCAGACTCCCCATTCGATGGATCTGATGTCAGGAACTTTGGAGAACTGACAGTCCCATACAGATAATCCATTAACTCATCAGGATCGGGTATGCAGAATTTTAACTCTTCGGTGCTTGCTGATGTTGAATCACAATTTTTATTGTGCTCCTCATTAACTATATCATAAATCAAAGAAGTGACTAGGCTCTCACTATTCGATAACAACATTGGGATCCCAGCAACGGTTTCTTCATGATAATTTCCAATGACAAATCCAGAATTTTCAAGTGCAAACTTGAAGGATTGCCGGAAAATTCCAGCGTCGCAATTCAACTTGGACATTATTCCGGAACTGTTTTCACTTCCATAGCATTGATGTGGATAGACTAATATTACCAAATCGGAGAATGGATCGTCGTTGATTATTTTGTGCCAATGATGAAATGGTGAACATAAAATGTTTGGGCTCCTCGAGCAATTATTCACATCTTTGACTGATTACTAATTTTCCGCAGCAACGGATAATTGACAGGGCATTGGAGACAAGAACATCATTGAAATTTTTGTGGCGGGGATGAATCAGCGAGTCAAAGTTTTCAGTGCATCTTCCTGACTTTCCGCTGTCTGACTCGTACCGTTATTGTGTCCTCTGACTACCAAAGTTTTGAATGAGAAATTAGAATCACTATTGGAATCCAGAAAAGTGAAGATGGTCCAGAATTCATTTGGCGCGGTAGAATTGTGTTCTTGACAACCTTTCCAAAGAAGTTATCTTGCTGAAACGGCGGATTTCTTGCCCAACAGTATTGAGAAGAATTCATCAATCTCTTCCAAAATTTTGATGATGTTGAAGATGTCATGATGATGATCCATCAATCCCAATTCGGAATCCGAAACCAAAATTAAGGATTTTGAGGAGGCATCAAATTCTAATTGTGAGATGTGTACACCAATATAGGAAAACATTAGAAGCAACGATGGTCAAATGTCAAGGAGCTCATGAATAAATTCGGATATTTTCTCTATGGAAAAACTGTAACTTGTGAGGTCGATTCAAATACGGATTACTGAAACCTACACAACAAAGAGTGCAATATAGAAACAGAGAAAGAGTATTTTTCAAAGTAAGCTAGGAACTAATTCTATTTTGAAAGGAAATTATATGATAACTGTTTTTCCGAAAAAGCGGTTATTCATTGTCTGCAGAAGAATGATTGAAACCTTCACAATTGAGAGCGTTATGTAAAGGTCGAGAAAGAGTGAATTTTAATGAAAGTTGAATTATCAATACTTTCCTTTCGTATAAAATTATGTTATTCATCTAAGCCGAAAAATTGAAACATCGACATACAATCATTTCATACCTATTACATATTTGAATAAAAATATATTTGAAACCGAGAAGGATAGAAAATGAACAAACAATTGTTTTCCATTCAAACGGTTCGAGAGAGATGGCTGGTAATATGGAGTTGATAACGGGAATTATTAAATGAACGCAATGAAGCAGTTGAATAAATTAGGCAAATACTCTAGATTGTAAAAAAATTTCTTTTGGGGCACAGAATCTTTGAAAATCACGATAGAGAATCATCGAGTTTGGTGAACAAATAAACGATTTGAAGACGTGGAAATGGTATGAAAATTGAAGGCAAAGAATCAAGAAGAAAAACAAAGTAGTTGTTATAAAATTCTACGATTTCCCTGGCCACGTGGGAGAATCACAAAATTCGTCATCATTGGCGTCCTCATCCTGCTCGCTGAGCCCATACAACTCCAAGAGATCCTGATGATCGTCAAAATCGAAAGCAGAGGATTCGACTTTCCGATTGGACCAGTTCCAGCGGATCTTCTCAATTTGAGATATGTCCGGAAGTGATGGAAGAGGAGAAGTCTGTAATAGAAAGTAGATTAAAAGTTTGCGAAATACCACATTTTCGAAACCCACATGTTTTTCAAAAGTGGATGATTGCTTCTCACACTCTTACCTCAATTTCTCCAAAGGCTCCAGTCGTTGCGCCCATTCCAGATACAGTTGCGTAGCCAAAAGTGTCAAACATTCCATATTTCTTCTCTTTTGCACTAGACTCACCAGCACTTCGAATATTGGTAATCGAGACTGGAAAACAAATTTTATGAGTTTATGAAACATACTATTCGTTTCTAAATTCAGCAAAAATTGAATATACAATGAAATGACATACCTGACAAGTTATCTGATTTTGCAACCTCATCCGAGTTGCAAATTCCAGAGTGTGACAAGAAATGGAAGTTATCAGACTCCCCATTCAAAGGATCTGATGGCAGGAATTTCGGAGAACTGATAGTGTCATACAGGTACTTCATTAGTTCATCTGGATCAGGGATGGAGAATTTCAAATCTTCGGTAGTTCCAATATCTGTATGTTGCTCGAGAGCTCCAAACACTTTACTCGATGTGTAGCCTGAAGTATCACAGTCATTCAAGCTATCCGTATTTCCACAGTGACTGATAGTTTCCTTGTGGATTTCCATAGTGCATTTTCTTTGCGGACCAGGCGCGGTATCAAAACTTCGATGATGAGTCGATGTAGAAGTAGATTTTTTGAAGTTCTTCTCATTAATTTGACAACCACTGCCTGCCAAGGATGATGAGATTCCAGAAATGTTCCCGTCATAATTGTTTTCATTGGTAGGGACATAGTTTTCAAGTGTATCTTGAATATGTTGTTTCTCCGGCCAAGTAGGAGATTCACAAAAATAGTCATCAAAAGCATCCACTTCCTGCTCGTTCAGCCCATACAGCTCCAAAAGATCATGATGATCGCTGAAATCCTAATTCGTTTCTCAATAGCAGTAACTTAAAAACAAAACTTCTTTACCTCAATTTCTCCAAAGGCTCCAGTCATTGCACCGATTCCAGATCCAGTTGCGTAGCCAAAAGTGTCAAATATTCCATATTTGTTCTCATTTCCACTATCAACACAGGTATTGGTAATCGAGTCTGGAAAACAAGGTTGATGAGTTTGTGAAACAGACTTTTTTTTCTGAATTCAGCAAAATTGAATATACAATGAAATGACATACCTGACAAGCTATCTGATTTTGCAACCTCATCCGAGTTGTGACTCCTGAGAAGTGACAAGAAATGGAAGTACCGGTCCAAAGGATCTGATGTCAGAAATTTTGGAGAACTGATAGTGTCATACAGGTACATCATTAGTTCATCTGGATCGGGGATGCAGAATTCAAACTCTTCAGTGTATCCAGTATCTGGATGTTGCTCGAGAGATCCACGTACTTCACTAGATGACTCTCCTGAAGTTTCACATTCATTCAAACTATCCGTATCTCCAAAAGTAGTGTTGTCGTGATTGCCAGGAAACAATTGCATGTGTGCATCAGAAAAGCTGCCAAAACTTTTATGATAAGGGAATGTTGAAACACAATTTTCATTGTGCTCCTCATCAACTGGAGGCCCTATGCTCTCGCTGCTCGGTAACAAAATTGGGATCCCAGCAACGGTTTCTTCATGATAATTTCCAATGGCAAATCCAGAATTTTCAAGTGCTAATTTGAAAGTTTGCCCGAAAATTCCAGCGTCGAAATTCAACTTGGACATTATTCCGGAACTGTTTTCACTTCCATAACATTGATGTGGATCGAGGACTTCAACAAAATCGGGCAATAGATCGTCTTTGAAAATTTTGTGCCAATGATGAAATGGTGAATATAAAATGTTTTCATCAATTTCTCGGGAATAACCATCGTCCTTCACAATTGCATCGGTCTTCATCCATTCAACATCATCATGTGCTTTTTCATAATGATTTATGAGCTGGAGTTCATGAGAAGTAGTTGAAGACGACTCTGAAAATTCAGTTTCTCAAAGGGAATCAAAGGAATAAGCTTGAAAAAGAACTTACCATTATCCTGAATACTGTGTCTCATATCGTCAAATTCATCAAAGGAGCTGCTCAAATTCAGAAGTGACAAGTGACTGCTAATGTCGTAAAGGTCAGAGCGATCCATTTTTTCCGACCCCAAATCAAAATCCATGAGGAAAATGAGAAGCTGGCGAACGTCTCCATTGAGAAAATCGAATATGGAACTTTGACTGGGAACGACATCTTTGACTTGGGTGATCTCCTGGTCATCCTTTTCGACAGCTGGCATTTTCTCATCCGGAGAATCCAAGCAAGGAAGTTCTTCAACTTTACCTTCCCCTCTAAGGAAAGCGAACACGACCCCTTGGGTGAGACGACTGTGAAATTGGCTAAGAAAGCATCCCAGATTTGGAGCAATCACATTCTTCATCAGCAATGATTTGGAGTGGACTGGAAGAGTCGAGAAGTGTTGAACAACTGGCGATGGCTTAACTGAAAAATCATAGAAGTCATACCGTAATAATTTTGCACTCTTACCATTGTTGATTCCAGCGATTCCGGTATGATCCTCGTCCACAATATTGAAAAGTTGGAGAAGAGCTGTTCCACGGCGAGTTCCCATGGGCTGAGAAGAGTTGTGGAGAGATTTCATTATTTCAATGACACTATTTTCAACCAAGTCCTGGAAAAAAAAACCAAAAAAAAAATCAGGAATAATATTTAAATAAAAAAACGGTTTCATCAAGCCATGAAGAATAAGAGAAGGAATTTTTAAAAGTAGTAACTGCTGCTTTTCATACTGAGCAACTAAGATAAAATAAAGCGATATCTCAAAAAAAACATGTTTCATGGTGTCATGATAAAGAAGAAATACGCAACAAAACTATTGACTGCTTTTTCTTTTTTTTTTAAATAGCTATCGTTAGTCATGGGCATAAAGTACAGTCCTGCACTATTTATTCAATCATCCATACCATTCCCATGTATCGATTATCTAATAAAGAGAAAGAGAAAAAGGGGGAGACGAGAAGATGTGACCTCCATTCTGTACCCATCGTCTCCTTCTGTAGAAAGGCACAGGTCACTCTCGCGTACTCTGCCTCTAACAAAGGGGATAATTGTGAAGGGTTCGTGGGAAGAAATGACAAGGGTTGTTCGATGAATAGAAAAGACATTCTCTCGGAAGGTCTTGTGATTTTTGAGGATTTACAATTCCAGTTCCAGAGAGGAGTCAATAATTTCAAAACATTTTAAAGCTACTTTGTCTGCAGCAGATTATATTTCCATGAACACTAAATTTGGTTGAAATTTCAATACACTTATGGGTTTGATGGAACATGAATCGATTGCAGTTATTCTCATCAATTGTGTAGATGAGCTGTGAACAATCGATTTATGCCCGTTGACCAAATTAGGTGTCAGTAACCAAACTTGGACAACTGAAATACATCAAGATATTGAAACACAATATATTTTCCAAATTGTAGGGAATTTTTCTTCCTAAGTCAGTG
>GL379915.1:63391-78406 GCA_000143925.2 Caenorhabditis brenneri | reverse complement strand
CTTTTCTGTACCACCCCTTTCCCGACAGATAGAGCTCGTCAAAATCTACTATCTCAGAAATGGCCCGTTTTCTGTAGAAAATTTGACGATTTCTGGAGTTTTTTATTGGACGAGCTGTATCTGCCGGGAAAGCGGTGGTATAAAAAAGTTGTCAACTACAAAAATGAAGTTCGAGCTATGTTTGATATGCCCAAAAATTTTTAGAGCCGTAGAGATAATTTTGACTGTGTGGCGCATGCTCAAAGTCAGCTAAAATCAACTGAAAACGGGGGGTGTTCGTATACTTTTGCACGGTACTGTATAAATGAACAAGAAGAGAGTGGAAGAATAGACGAGGTGACCTCCTACATGTACCTATCGTCTCCTTTTGCATTGAGAGGTCACTATCGCATACCCAATATGTGACACCCCAGGGGAAAGGGAGAGAGAGAGAGAGAGAGAGAGAGAGAGAGAGAGAGAGAGAAAGAATTGAGGGAGAATTCGGTAGAAGCTCTCCATTCGAATCGTCCATCTGGCCAGATTTGGCCCGTTTGACCCGATTTAGACTGATTTGGCTCAACTTTGCTTGATGTGGGCTGTCCGGCACAATGTGCTAAAGAAGAACAATTGGTCCCAATGCGACCGATTCTGATACGAGGTAGCACGGGAAATTGAGTGTTCTAGATTGAAAACATTAACAGTTGCCTTATGGAATCATACTGACATTTTCTTGACGGAGTACTTACAAAATATAGTGAAGAAACAGTTTTTTTTACAAAAATTTTATCCTGGAACAGCGGTCTAATCGTAAAGCATTTGACTTAACATAAACGAAAATTATGAGAAACTGGCGATTTCCTTATCCTATAGTGATTTTCCAGAGAACGTTGATCGAGTTTTAGAGTTCTAAACGAAATGAAATCAATCAAGTCCAGTTTTTCGGCTCATGGAAGCAAGTGATAACGGACAATTTTTTTTTCAAAATTCGATAGTAAGAAGAAGTAGCAGAAGCTTCGAAAAATGAGTAATCAGTGAATTACAACAAATTAGGTCTGCTTAAATAATTGGAAGCACGAATGACAGTATGTGCACCAAGCTCTTGATAAAGATAATTCGAAACATTCAAATTTTGAAATAAAATTTGGTTTTTTCTTTTTTGTTCAGCCGGATTTGAAATTTGTTTCAGACGATTCTCAGCTCCGATTTATTTGAGCGTACCCAAACAAATTTTTAACGATCTTTCATGACCATTACTTGAAAAAGGTTCCAGGCATGAAAAAGAATAAGAGGTTTCTAAAGAAACAACCCCACAGGCAGCAAAAGTACTAATCGGAGAACTCTCTAAAACCGTATAAATTCTTTATTTAAATTGAAATATGTATAATTTATACACAGGGAGCCGAAAACAACGAAGTCATAGAAAACTTTGTATCAGTCATAAAAATACCATAAAAATGAAAAAAGTGGCAATAAAAAGAGTTGAGGAAAAGCTGTGAATAGACATCACAATGGCTGTGAGGGGACGATTGAGGGAACATTGAGAGAGCATATATGACATGATAATTTGCAGGACTAAGTTGAAAATATAATTTTGAAATTTTTAAGTGATCTACATGTTTTTGTAGACAATTTTAGGAATGGTTTCAGAATTGATGAGCACAAAGCTTCGGACTACAACGCAAATGAATAACTTTCCGGTGTCAGAAAAGAAATAGATACTATGAAACAAAAAAAGTAAGAAAATATTTCCAGAAACCGTTCCCAAAGTCTATTTCTTTCCCGGCCATGTGGGAGAATCACACGTCCGATTGCCATCTACGAACTGATCCTGATCATTGATCCCGTACCTTTCCAAGAGTTTTTCGTGATCGCTGATATCAAATGGAGATGAGGTCAGGTCCAAAAGTCCAAAGGAGCACGTATTCAAAATCGAGAATTCGTTGATAGAGCTATCATCTTCGCCGGGCATGTCGCAGAACTGATCCAAGATCATTTTGCCTGGAAATTGATGATGTCATGAAACACTTTTTTTTTAAATTCTAATTCTGCAAAAAATGCATAAACTCAACATACCTGATAGATCAGCGTTCTCTGTACGATCATTCTGTTCACAATCTCCAAAAAGAGATGGATAGTCAAGCGTATCGATCTTTCCATCCAATAGCTCTGATGCGAGGAACTGTGGAGAGTCCAGACTGCCAAAGAAAAAATCCTTCAATGTGCTTGGATCCGGAAATGCGAACTTCGGATCATTTTCATTATTTTTAAGAGACTGATGTTCGATGGAGTCTCCAAAATCATCGCCACATGAGTGTACACAGTCGGTTGATCCAAAATTATGATGGAGAGACGAAGTTTCGAAAGCACATTCCTTTTGGTTAAGGTACAATGGTGAAACCGAGTTTTCTGAATTTTCCTCGTGAATTTCGTCTGTCCAATTCTTGTTCATGACAGCTATCCCATCCGTATTGGAGTGAAAAAGAGAGGCGTCTGCTGTCGATGTTCCATTGGCGTTACCATCTTTTGTTTTATTTGACATCAAACGAGTCAGGGACTTCTGAGTTTGTCCTTCCGATTTTCCTGGCCATGAAGGCGATTCACAACTATAACCGACATCGGTGTACTGCTCCTGGTTGCTGACTTCGTACATTTCCAAGAGATTTTCGTGATCGCTCAAATCAAAAAATGACAAGCTAATCTGTTCCCCATTGCACTCAACACAAACTGATGAAGTTGGAGTTATCTGTAATCAAAAATTAGTTCGAAAAGTCGGATTGCAAACACTTAATAATTTTATTTCAGCAAGAGTCGAATAACATAGTTTTGAAACCGAAAAAAATGTTCGAAACCCAGAATCGTTTTTCAAGTTTTACTCACCTCATTTTCTTTGAATACTCCAGCTAGTGAACCATTTTTTGATTCGATTGGCAAATTTAGGGTATAGAAGGTCATTGCCCCACAGAACGAAACATTGAGCGTGCAGTCTAAAAAGAAATTTTGATAAAGTTATGAAAGAGAATTTTTTTTCTAAATTCAGAAAAAGTGCTAGAAATCACATACCTGATAGATCTGCTACTTCTACATCATCGTCCGAACCATAATCTCCAAGAAGGGAGCCTTTCTGATCACAACACGGTGATGAAGCATAGATTTCCGGGTTCTCGTAAGAACTTCTAGTTGAATTCTTATCCATGAGAGATGGCTTATCAATGCTGGAGGCAAATGGAAGTAAGTCCGTTGTCATATTTTCTTCGTCTTCTTCACTTTTGTAAAATAATGGACTGGTTGTTGGAACAAAGGTGGTTAGATTCTTGGAAATTGGGCTATTTGGCTCAGTGGCTGGAGTGTTGTGAACTTTTGATGTAAAATTGAAATAATCAGCAATTTTGAATTCATCCTGATGATAAGATAGTTTTGAATCAGAAATTTTGGAGCTTTCCTTATCAAATCGAGTGCTTGAAGGAATTTTGACCCACATAAAATCCATCCCATTCGTGAATCCGTTTGAGTCGCGAAGTGATTCAGTCATCAATCCAGCAATTTTTTCCAGAACGGCCAAGGACGGCATTCCAGAGCATTGATAAGATTCTGCAATGTGCATTGTTTGATACAGTATATTTTTTGATAATTTTACCTTCAATAGTATGGTCAACAGACCGTGAAATCACTTCTACTTTTGAATCATTGCCATCATATTCGATATAAATTGGAACTTCTTCTTCGATTGATTCAAAAGATAGGAATACTGGGAACTCCAAGTCTCCATACAAGAAATTCATGAGTTTCGATGGGTCTGGGACTGAAAATGTTGGTCCTTCTCCATTATTTCCGATGGTACAGCATAAATCCTCCGATTTCATACAAGAAGATTCCGTATCCAGGAATTGTGGGTTTTCTAGATCTCCGTACAAATAATCCATCAATTTTCCCGGGTTGGGGATCGAAAAAGTGTTCCCATCGTTAATTGTTTCATTATTCCATGCAGGTGTCGAGCAAGGATTGGAGACAGGAACATCATTCAAATTTTTGTGTTGGCGATGAAACTGCGATTCAAGGTTTCCAGAAGTCAGAGCATGATGATGGTTGGTCAGTGCAACTTCTTGAATTTCCTTTGTTCGATTCACATTGATCTTCTGTAGTTTGAAAGCCAATGTTTTGAATAGGGTATCAGGAGCACTATTGGAATCCAGAGAATCAGTAGATAGACCGAAGGCAATGGTGCTCATTACGAAATTTCCAGTGAAGTCACTATGCTGAAACGGCATGCTCGGGGTCGGATGATCCAAATTGAGAATGTTCATGACAGACTTATTGCAAATGAGATTAGCATTCATGGAACTTTTTGGAATTGATACTGAAAAAAAAACGAAAAACCTCATGAAAACAAACATATTCGAAAATTCAAATACTTACCAATATTATCAGTACTTCGACTGGACTCCGAATAGGCTTCCATTGGAATGGGTGTAGTTGGATGAAACTCGTCATTTCCGTCCGCCAAATCACCGAGACATAGAAGTTCCTTCATTTTGACATGTCCACCAAGAAATTCAAAAACCAATCTTTGAGTGAGCCGAGTGAAGATATCTTCCATGAATCCAACTGGAGAATTCCTATGATCCATAACCAAGCCTGAAGAATCGATCATCACATCCTTGAAGTGGTCAATTAGAGTTTGATGGATGGAAAGTAGTGACAGCACTGAAAAATTATTCTTCTAATCTCATTCCAAAATCCAATCAATTATTACCTTTTTCATTTCCAGTTTCCTGGGCGGGACGAAGACGTTGGCCATACAATTGAGGAGTGTTCATGATTGAAATAGAACAAATTTTCCCAAGTTCTGAAAAAAAGAAAAAAATCATAGGTAATCCGAAAAAATGTGTTTCATGAAGTTATGAAAAAAACTAGTGATGATAGTTTTTCATTCACAGGTTAATGATCAAGGGCTGAGAAAGAAAAAGAGTGGAAGACTAGACGAGGTGACCTCCTACGTGTACCCATCGTCTCCTTCTTCATTGAGATGAGGTCACTATCGCATACCCACACTGTGACGCCCCAGGAGAACAAGAGGAATGGGGAGAGAGACAGGGACAGAGAGAAAGAGAGAAAAAAATTCCGTAGAAACTCAAAAGGGTGAACATGGGCTCAAAAACAGCAGCCGTTTCTTGAAAAAGTAGGATGTTAGCCCGTATTAGAAAAAGCCGTATTCCAAACTATCAGGTATCTGAAATGTTTTGTCAGGCTCGATTCTGTCCAAACTGACTTGATTTCAGCTTATTCAATTCGAATTGTCTCATTCATTCTGATCTGAACCCGTTTGGATCCACTTTGCTAGACCGGGGGGGGGGGGGGGGGTCCGGCACAATGTGCTGAACAAGAATAATTATTTCCAATGCGGCCGATTCTAATACATAGTAGCACGGGAAATTGATTGTTCTGGCTTGGAAATGATGGTTGTCAGCCAATATTCACTGACTAATACTAACATTTTCTTGACGGAGTGTTTAAAAAATATAGTAGAGAAACAGTTTTTACTTTCCCTAAATGTAGTTCTATAAGTAGTTCCATTGAGAGAGAAACTTGACTAAACGTGGATGAAAATTATGAGAAACTGACAATTTTGTAATTGTGTAGTGGTGTTCCAGAAAGCATTTATTGAATTTTAGAGTTCTTCACTACACAGAGTTCATATAATATTATTGTGTCTGGCGAAAATGATATCAATAAAATACAGTTTTCCAGCTTATGAAAGCAAACGATAACAGACAATGTTTTCAACATCCGATAGTAATAAAAAGAAGCAGAAGCTTTGAAAAATAAGTAATCAGAAAATAACAACAAATTTGACCTGGTAAATTAATTCAAAGAACGAATGGCAATATATGCACCAAGCCCTTGATACAGACAGTTCGAAACATTCAAGTTTTAAAATAAATTCGGTATTTAGTTTTTTTTTCCTTCAGCTGGATTTCAAATTTGTTTCTGGTAATTTTCAGCTTTGCCCAAAAAAAAAAAAAACAAAATTTTCAAGGATCATAATGGATGGTCGAACTGAAAAATTAAGAACGTGTAAGATGAAGTTAGCTATTTGAAACGGAAATTTTTTTCTATTAATTTTCAAAACTTCTCTGTTTCATGGCCGTCAACTGAAAAGAAGATTTCCGGCACAAAAAAGAGTAGGAGGTTCTCTAGAAAAAAAATTAATCTTAAGATCAGAAGAAGTCCTAGTCAACAAATTGCAAGTCCAAAAATGCAGGAATACCATAAAATCCTTATTTATTGGAGGCTGAAATTTTAAATGAATCGGGAACGAACCGCTACCGTGAACTACTGCATAAAATAAAGCAAAACGATATGACTCTTCTGAAACCGTAAACAAGCATTAATTAGTTCGCAAGATATAAAATTCACAAATTGGAAGCCGTGAGCAACCAAGTATTGGCAATTTTTGTATCGAAAAATTATGTTTATTCGGATAAATACTAAATAATTAGAAAAGCAAAATATAACAAAAACTCATTCAGCAAAACCACTGACAAGGTTCGTATCGGCCCGTGAATAATACTAGTATGGAACAGGTAATAATGATAGAAAGGAGGGTTATATGACAAATAACGTGAAAAAACGACTGTGAAAACCGAGGAGAGGAGAAGTTCTGATAATCAATCACCATAACTATCATCTAGAGAAGAGGCTAAATCATTTTCGTGCCTTCATAGACACTTTTCAGATAGAGACTCTGAAAAGATAAAAATTAATTTTTGTCGGGAATAATCAAGTTACAAAATAGATTGTCTAGTGTTAAAACATAACTGAAGAATAAGAGACTAAAGAAAACCCCAAAATTTGTTTTCGGGGACTAGGCTTTTCCAGGCCACATGGGAGATTCGCAGATGAAATCGTCATTGTACTGATCTTGCTCATTTAGCCCGTAGCTCTCCAAGAGCTCGTCGTAATCACTGGGGTCGAATGGAAACGCGCTCGAATCTTTACTGGAACAATCCGAATCGAGGAGTTCCATATTGAAGTTATCTGAAATCAAAATTTTGTAAATCGACATATGACACTCGCGTTTGATCAAATAACATTTTTTTTTGTAAAACTTGATAAGGTTATGAAACATGATTTTTATTTTTACTTTCAGCAAAAGTTCATAAACAGTACATACCTGAAGAACTTGCTACATCTGCGCAATCATCCAAAAAGGAAGCTCCGAATGAACTGTCAAGAATATCAAGTTTGATATCCTGAAGCTCTGCTGCAAGGAAGGTTGGAGAGTCCAGATTTCCAAATAAAAAATCTCCCAAGGTGTTTGGATCAGGAACCGCATAGACTGATGATTTTTTAGCAGTTCCAATGATCGGCTCTTCGGTGGAGCTTTGAAATCCATCATCGATTAGGTGTCCTTGGGAAGAATAGTCCTCCGAGCTATAAGGAGAAGAAGAAGTGTTGAAGGCACTTTTCATCTGCTCAAGATCAGTTGATGAAACTGAGTTTTTGAAGTTTTCATCATAAAAACTGCTGAGGGAATCCTTATTTGAAGTCAAATCAGTCAAGTTCATCTGAATCGCTTCTTTCCATGCAGCGTCTACTTTTCCTGGCCAGCTAGGAGAAGCGCAGGTACAACCGACGTCGGTTGTCTGGTCCTGGTTGTTGAATCCATAGCTTTCCAAAAGCTCTTCATGGTCGCTCACATCAAAGGAAGACAAGTCCACTACGGTAGGCGAATGTGTGTCAAGCAGTTCAGTATTGCTTGAATTGGACATCTGTAACCAAAAAGTTATTTGATCTCTTGAAAAGTAAAAATCTCGACCAATCTGGCAGTGCGATTTTGAGGAATGTGGTATAACAAAGTTTTGAAATCGTGAAAAATTTCAAAACCGGAGTTGGTTTCGAAAATAGTTTTTTCAACTTAACATACCTCCATCTCTTTACATTCTCCGCTTGATGAACCATTTTCCAATCCAACCAAGACGCCAGAAGTGTCCGATGTTTCCTTATCAAAATTACAATAACCATCATTGAACTTGTTGTCTGAAAATTGATAATGTGATGAAACCGGATTTTTTTCTAAATTTTTCGAAAAGTTTTAAAATTACATACCCGATAGATCCGCCACATCTTTATCAGCAACTGAATCAGAATCTTCATGAAGTGAAGGATAATTGAACGTATCGAGTTTTTCATCCGGAAGTTCTGATGCCAAAAACATTGGAAAATTGAGGTTTCCGTAGAGATACTCATTCAAGTGTTTCGGATCAGGAAATGAAAATTTTGGTGAGGTTTCATTCGTTGGAATAGTTGCTAATAAGTTGTTGGAATCTCCGAATTTATCATTGCACGAGTTTTCCAGATGTATACAGTCTATCGAGCTGACCGAGTCACCATCGCTTGTAGAATGAATAATCGACGCATTGACTGAAGCGTTGTGAATTTCTGATTCGACCCTTATGAGTATATCAAAAATGTTGGCGCCATCCACAGGATAAGCCGTTTTCGAAACAGGATTTTTAGAATTCTCCTTATCAGATTGATTGCTTGAAACACGAAATGAGGCGCTCATAAAATCAATTCCATTCGGAAACCCATCGCTCTCCATAGAAACCTGAGACTCAAAAAATTCAGATTCAGATGATGACTCAGTCATTAATCCAGCAATTGTTTTTGGAACTAGCAATGAATCGATTGGAGAACATTGATAAGTTTCTGCAAAATGCTTTGTTCGATACAGTATTTTTTTGATAATCTCACCTTCAATATTATGGTCAGCAGACTGTGAAATCAATTCAGGTCGAAAGTGCTCAACGGAAGAAATGAATGTGATTGAGGAAGCATCAAAACTGTCCAACAGAACGCTTTCACAAAGATAAACCTCGATTCTCGGATTGAAATCCGAATCTATGAAGAGAATGGATGATAAGTGAAGGTTGCCAGTCGCGTCGAGCAATTTGAATTGGTTGGACTTCGAAAAGGTTGGAGATGGAGTGGTCCGATGAAACTCGTCGTTTCCGTCCGCGAAGTCACCGAGACATGGGAGTTCCTCCATTTTGACATGTCCTCCAAGAAATTCAAAAACCATTCGTTGAGTGAAGCGAGTGAAAATGTTCTCAATGAATCCAATTGGAGAATTTCCATTAACCATAACCAATCTTGAAGAATCGATCTTCACATCCATAAAGTGGTCAATGGAAATTTTTCGAATGGAAAGTAGTGGTTCCGCTGAAAAATGATTCTTCTAATCAAATTTTAAATTCCAATCAAATCTCACCTTTTTCATTTCCAGTTTCCTGAACGGGATGGAGACGTTGACCTTGAACAGTGTTCATGATAGAATTAGAAAAAATCTTCCCAAGTTCTGAAAAAGAAAATATATAATAGGTAGTCTAAAAAAAGCGTGTTTCATGAAGTTGTAAAAAAATTACTGAAGATTGTTTCTCATTCACTTATCGTTAGTCTGAGACAGGGAAAGAAAAAGAGAGGATGACTAGACGAGTTGACCTCCTACCTGTACCCATCGTCTTCGCCTGCACTGAGACAGAGGTCACTATCGCATACCCACAATGTGACACCCCAGGGGAAAGAGAGGAAGGGGGAGAGAGGAAAAGAGAAAGAAGAAGAAAAGAGAAAGAAAATTCTCTAGAAACGAACCAGGATGAACAAAACAACTCAATAATAGCAGCCTTTCTTGAAAAAACTATCTGTATCAAGAATAAGAGAAATCATCAATACTGCATAAAAACTAGCAAGACGATAAGAACCCTCTGAAACAGTGAACAATATTCATTTGAATCGCAAAAATTAAAATTAATACACTGGAAGCCGTAGACAACAAAGTATTAACAAATTTTGTATCAAATCATAAAAATGAAACAGGCAAGAGAGTTTATGGAAATCTGTGAATGAACATTACAATGGCAATGAGGGGACAAATAAGAGAACATTAAAGAAACACATCACTTGAAAATTTGCAGGACTGTGTAAAGATATAATTCAGAGATTTTTAAATGATCTACATGTTTTTGTAGACAATTATGGAAAAGGTTCTTGAATTGATAAGCACAACAAATTCCTATCGAATGAACCAATTGAAGCAATAACTTGTCTGGTGCCAGAAAAATAGGAGCTATGAAACATAAAATAAGGTATGGAAATGATTCCAGAAACCGTTCCCAAAGTCTATTTCTTTCCCGGCCATGTGGGAGAAACACACGTCCAATCGCCATTCATGAATTGATCTTGATCATTGATCCCGTACCTTACCAAGAGTTCGTCGTGATCGCTGATATCAAATGGGTATGAGGTCACACCGAGAAGTTGAATTGAGCACGAGAATTGGTTGATAGAGCTAACATCGGTTATAAACTCGTAGCACTGATCGAAGATCATTTTGTCTGAAAATTGATGATGTCATGAAACAGATTTTTTTTTCGAATTCTGATTATGTGAAAAATGCATAAACTCAACATACCTGATAGATCAGCTTCATCTGTACGATCACCCTGTTCACAACCTCCAAAAAGAGATGGATAGTGAAGATTATCGATCTTTCCATCCAATAGCTCTGATGCGAAGAACTTTGGAGACTTCAGACTCCCAAAGAAAAAATTCTCCAATGTGCTTGGATCAGGAAATGCGAACTTGAAATCATTTTTAAGAGATTGATGTTCGATGGAGTCTTCAAAATCATCACTGCATGAGTGTACACAGTCGGTTGATCCAAAATTATAATGGAGAGACGAAGTTTCGAATGCACATTCCACCTGGTTAAGGTGACATAAAGAAACCAAGTTTTCTGAATTTCTTTCATAAATTTCGTCTGTCCGATTCTTGTTCATGACAGATGTCTCATCAGTATCGGAGTGAAAAAGAGAAGAATCTACTGTCATTATTCCATTGGCGGTGTCATCTTTGGTTTTATTTGACATCAAACGAGTCAGGGACTTCTGAGTTTGTCCTTTCGACACAATGGTCAACTTTCCAGGCCAGGTAGGAGATGAACAGCTATAGCCGGTGTCGGTGTACTGATCCTGAATGTTCAGCCCATATACTTCCAAGAGCTCGTAGTGATCACTGAATTCAAACGGAAATGAGATAGGATCTTTGCTCGAACAATCCGAGTCGAGGATTTCCAAATTGCAATTATCTGAAATCAAAAAATTGTTGATAGATCAATTTCGGTGTACACATCAAATAACTTTTACTCCAGAAAAACTTGATAATGCTACGAAACATGATTTTTATTTCTACTTTCATCGAAAAGTGAATCAACAAAACATACCTGATAAACTTGCTACATCTGCACTATGATCCGAATAGCAACTACGAATGAACTGTCAAGAATATCAACCTTTCTATCCTGGAGCTCCGCGACAAGGAAGGTTGGAGAGTCCAGATTTCCAAATAAAAAATCTCCCAAGGCGTTTGGATCAGGAACTGCATAGACTGATGAATTTTCAGTAGTTCCAAGAATTGGCTCTCCGATGGAGTTTTCGAATCCATCGCTGCATGGGTGGCCTTGGGATAAATAGTCTTCCGAGCTATAAGGAGAAGAAGAAGTGTTGAAAGTACATTTCCTCTGGGTAAGATGAGGTGATGAAACGGAGGTTTCCGAATTTTCATCATAAAAACTGCTGAGGTAATCCTCATTTGAAGCCAAATAAGTCAGGTTCATTTGTTTTCCTTCTGTCCATGCAGCGTCTACTTTTCCTGGCCAGGTAGGAGAAGCGCAGGTATAATCGGTGACGGTATAACGGTCCTGGTTGTTGAATCCATAGCTTTCCAAAAGCTCTTCATGATTGCTCACATCAAAAGAGGACGAGTTCACTACTGTAGGCCAATGCGTGATAAGCAGTTCAGTATAGCATGGATTAGATATCTGTAACCAAAAAGCAATTTTATCTCTTGGAACGTAAATCATTAGCCGCGACAAAAAAGTTCTATTTCAAAAAACGTGATATACCATAGTTTCGAAACTGTGAAAAAATCCAAAACCGGAGTTGGTTCCGAAATTTTTTTTTAAATCTTCACGTACCTCGATCTCTTTGTATTCTCCTTTTGAAGAGCCATTTTCCAATCCAATCAAGACGCAAGGAGTGTCTGAGGTTTTCTTATCGTATCTCCTAACATAATGGTCAAACTGATCATTGAACGTGTTGTCTAAAAATTGATGATGTTTTGAAATAGGAACTTTTTTTCTAAATTTTGCGAAAAGTTTTAAAATTACATACTCAATAGATCCTCCACATTTTCATCAACAACTGAATCAGAATCGTCATGAAGGGATGGATAATCAAACATATCGAGTTTTTCATCCGGAAGTTTTGATGCCAAAAATCTTGGAAATTTGAGGTTTCCGTAGAGAAACTCATTTAAGTGTTGGCACTGTTCTGAAATCGTGGACCGAGAAAAAAAAATCGTGGACCGAAAAAAAATCGTGGACCGAAAAAAAAAATCGTGGACCGAAAAAAAAAATCGTGGACCGAAAAAACAGGGAAAAAAAATCGTGGACCGAAAAAAAAAATCGTGGACCGAGAAAAAAAATCGTGGACCGATGAAGTTAGGTCTGGAAAAAAAATCGTGGACCGAAAAAATCGTGGACCGAAAAAAAATCGTGGACCGATGTAGTTAGGTGTGAAAAAAAAATCGTGGACCGAAAAAATCGTGGATGGAAAAAATCGTGGATCCATAGAACATTGTGTTATGACAGAAATGATGATCCATCATCTGCAGAAGTTTTTATTTACTTGAGGTAAACTTCTTCTGAAGTTTGAAAAAGTTTTGAATGCGCACTTGCGCATATACTTTTATCATTATTTATTTTCGTATTATTTTGAAATTTATTTCACGTATTCCGTAAGGTTCATAGTTTCAGGTTGGAAAAATATGAAAGTAAAAAATACGGGCGCAGAGCAACTAATCAGGTGCAAAGATTGGATGTGCCATAAATTTTGGTGGAGACAGGTCTCCAGCAATAAATCCAATGTTCCGTATTCTTTTTACACTGTCAGAGGACACGCGCCGAAAAGAATTCATTAATATTCTCGACATCCACGACGATCACTAGCTTTCTGTCTGTTAATTTCACTTTCTTGTACTATTAGAAGGTAATTTTTATTTTCATTTCCTATAACTGAGTTCATAGAGTCATCCTTTTGTAGAAAAAGATTTTTTGTATTTTTAGCCCATCTCTACCTCCACCACACTCTCATCATGCCCGAAACCCCACATCAATATGTCCGTAATAAGTTAGGAAAGTTCGTCGAACAAAAGAAGGATCTTGATTTGACCACTGTGTCCGACATGGTGAAATACGGATCTTCAAAAGGACCCTACCCCCAATATTTGGCCCGTCAAATTTGGAGTTATTTGATGACTTTTTTCTCTTTCGTCCGTCCGTCTGAAAACTTCTACGCAGCAATCGAAATCAACCTTTTTTCCACGGATCGCGACCGTAGACAGATCATTGCGCAACTCGCCGCCGCCACATCCATTCTTCGTCCCGTAATTAATTATTACGAATTTCGACCCGGAAACATCGAGATCATTGCTACTGATAAAATTGGAATTTGGCTCGATCTTCTTATGGATTTCTCGAAAGCGTCAAAATACCCTATCTATTTTGATACAGAGGGATTATATTCGGAGAGAAGTTTTGGATGTAAAATCGCCGCCCTCACGTTCTATGATGTAGAATCCTACAAAGTTCTCATCATCAGAATACATCGGTTCAATTGCCAAGACTATGATCTGGTAAAGAGGGAAATCGGAGTTTTGGCCCGAACACGGAACTTCGCCATATTTGGAGCCGAGCCATTTCTCGAAAAGCTGGTGCCCGCAACAAAACTCTATGACTGTCAAAGAGATATGACATCGCTTAAAGAGATGTGTGAGAAAATTGGCGTCTACATACACAAAGGACAGACGATGAGTAATTGGGCGAGAAGATTTCTGAGACGAGATCAACTGCAGTACGCAGCAATGGATACCGTGGCTTCTTCTCTATCTCCATGATGACCAGATTAAAAGGTTTGATTTTTTCCTTCGATTTGAGAAATGGGGATAGTAAATTTATTTTTTCAGAGGCGATCTCGAGAAGGGCAAGTTCCCCAAGAAGATGCAATACGCGAACTTCGAGGATTGGTGATGAACTTCATATTTTTCATTTATCATCGTTCTGCTTTCAACTTCTCTTTTTTTCATGTTTTATCCTTCCGCCTTCAACTTTTTTTTCCTTTTTTTTTCCTTCAACTTTTTTTCCTTTTTTTTTTCCTTCCGCCTTCAGCTTCCCATTTTTTGTTTCTTATCGTTCTGGTTCTTCTAGAACTGTGGCACAACAACAAAATCCTCATGCAGCAACTGGTGGTTCTTCTAGAAGTATGGCACGACAACAAAATGCAGCACGCAGAACAAGCCGTCCATCCTCCACGCAATCTCCATCTACTCCGCCTGTCTCCCCCTCTGAAATTCCTGGACCCCGTGATAGTGTTCTCTCCCGTGAAGCGTCGCCTTCTGGAAACATCAGTTTTTTACGTAGAAGGCCTGCATCTCCTGGAGCAGCAAGATCACCGGGAGCTTCAAGATCGCGTGGAGCATCATCATCTCCTGGAGCATCAACATCTCCTGAAGCTTCAAGATCGCGTGGAGTTCCAGCATCGCGTGGAGCTTCTGCATCCCCTGAAGCTTCAGCATCTCGTGCAGCTTCAGCATCTCGGGGAACTTCGGCATCTCGTGCAGCTCCAGCATCGCGTGGAGTTCCAGCATCTCGTGGAACTTCGGCATCTCGTGGAGCTTCAGCATCTCGTGCAGCTCCAGCATCGCGTGGAGTTCCAGCATCGCGTGGAGCTTCTGCATCTCGTGGAGCTTCAGCATCTCGTGGAGTTCCAGCATCGCGTGGAGCTTCTGCATCTCGTGGAGCTTCAGCATCTCGTGGAGCTTCAGCATTGCGTGGAGCGTCAACATCTCGTGGAGCAAGAACGCGTGGAGCAACAACAACTCGTGGAGCAGCAACAACACGTGGAGCAACAACATCGCGTG
>GL379915.1:26880-60079 GCA_000143925.2 Caenorhabditis brenneri | reverse complement strand
CAACAACAACTTCGAGTAGCAGCTACAACACTTGGAGCAACAACATCGCGTGGAAGATTTGCATCACCCAATTTGATGACTGGTACTCGAACAAAGAAGTTCCTTCCGAAACCGATCACCGAACGGACTTTCCATGGTGACTCGTTCGAGAAATCAACAATCTCCAAGACGCGTTCCATCTCCAGTTGCTGCGACCCGTGGAACAGCTCGAGGACGTGGACAAGGACGTGGACGCGGACGCGGCCGTGGAGCACGTGACATTTCTCAATAATACTCCATTTTCAGAATAATATAATATTCCAGTATTCGTTTATTTTAGGAAGGTTTTTAATGCAGATAGAGTTAGTCTATCATGCTTTTTCCCTTTAAATACTTTTTTTCATGATTTAATGCTTCCTCTTTTTGAATAAACATATTTTAGCATAGATACCAATCAAAAATTATTAATTTGTTTTGAAACGCAAAAAAGTTCTTCAAAAAGAATAGGTGATAATAGAACCTCAACTCCGGTCCACGATTTGTTTTCCGGTCCACGATTTTTTCGGTCCACGATTTTTTTCCAGACCTACCTTCATCGGTCCACGATTTTTTTTTCGGTCCACGATTTTTTCGGTCCACGATTTTTTTCCCTGTTTTTTCGGTCCACGATTTTTTTTTTCGGTCCACGATTTTTTTTTTCGGTCCACGATTTTTTTTTTCGGTCCACGATTTTTTTCCCTGTTTTTTCGGTCCACGATTTTTTTTCGGTCCACGATTTTTTTTTCTCGGTCCACGATTTCAGAACAGTGCCTTCATGATTGCTCACATCAAAAGAGGACGAGTTCACTACTGTAGGCCAATGCGTGATAAGCAGTTCAGTATAGCATGGATTAGATATCTGTAACCAAAAAGCAATTTTATCTCTTGGAACGTAAATCATTAGCCGCGACAAAAAAGTTCTATTTCAAAAAACGTGATATACCATAGTTTCGAAACTGTGAAAAAATCCAAAACCGGAGTTGGTTCCGAAATTTTTTTTTAAATCTTCACGTACCTCGATCTCTTTGTATTCTCCTTTTGAAGAGCCATTTTCCAATCCAATCAAGACGCAAGGAGTGTCTGAGGTTTTCTTATCGTATCTCCTAACATAATGGTCAAACTGATCATTGAACGTGTTGTCTAAAAATTGATGATGTTTTGAAATAGGAACTTTTTTTCTAAATTTTGCGAAAAGTTTTAAAATTACATACTCAATAGATCCTCCACATTTTCATCAACAACTGAATCAGAATCGTCATGAAGGGATGGATAATCAAACATATCGAGTTTTTCATCCGGAAGTTTTGATGCCAAAAATCTTGGAAATTTGAGGTTTCCGTAGAGAAACTCATTTAAGTGTTTCGGATCAGGAATTGAAAACTTTGGTAAGCACTCATCCGTTGAAACTGTTGCTAGATTGTTGGAATCTCCGAGTTTATCATTGCACGAGTTTTCCAGATGTATACAGTCCATCGAGCTGACCGAGTCACCATTGCTAGTAGAATAAATAATCGACGCATTGACTGAAGAGTTGTGAACTTCTGATCGTACTCCCTTGACTAGATCAAAAATGTTGGAGCCATCCTTAGGACAATACATCATTGAAACAGGATTCTCAGAATCCTCCTTATCAGATTGATTGCTTGAATTAAGAATTGGGGCCCTCGTAAAATCAATTCCACTTGGAAATTCATTGCTTTTCATGAAAACCTGAGTCTCAGAAAATTCAGAGTCGCAAAGTGATTCAGTCATTAATTCAGCAATTGTTTTAAGATTGACCGAAGGATCGATTGGAGAACATTGATGAGATCCTGTAACATGCTTTGTTCGATACAGTATATTTTTTTATAATCTCACCTTCGATAGTATGGTCAGCAGACTGTGAAATCAATTCAAATGGAAACTGCTCAAGAGAAGAAATGAATGTGGTTGAGGAAGCATCAAAACTGTCCAACAGGACGCTCTCACAAAGATAATCCTCGATTCTCGGATTGAAATCCGAATCTATGAAGACAATGGATGATAGGTGAAGGTTGCCAGTTGAGTCGAGCAATTTGAATTGACTGGACTTTGAGAAGGTTGGAGATGGAGTAATCCGATGAAACTCGTCGTTTCCGTCCGCCAAATCACAGAGACATGGGAGTTCCTCCATTCTAGCATGGCCTCCAAGAAATTCAAAGACCAGTCGTCGAGTGAGCCGAGTGAGGATATCTTCAATGGATCCAACTGGAGAACTCCCATTATCCATAACCAATCCTGAAGAATCGATGATCAAATCCATGGGGTGGTCAATTGGAGTTTGTTGGGTGGAAAGTAGTGGCTCCGCTGAAAAATGATTCCTCTAATCACATTTCAAAATCCAATCAATTCTTACTTTTTTCATTTCTAGTTTCCTGGGCGGGACGGAGACGTTGACCATGCATTTGAGGAGTGTTCATGATGAAAATAGAAAAAATTTTCCCAAGTTCTGAAAAAGGAAACAATGATTGGGAGTCTGAAAAAAAGCGTGTTTCATGAAGTTATAAAAAAAAACTAAGGAAGATTGTTCCTCATTCACTGATTGATAGCCTAAGGCAGGGAAAGAAAAAGAGTGGAAGATTACACGAGGTGACCTCCTACCTGTACCCATCGCCTCCTTTTGCATTGAGATGAGGTCACTATCGCATACACAACATGTAACACCCCAGAGGAACGAGAGGAAGGGAGAGAGAGAGGTAAAGAGGGAGAAAGAGAAAGAAAACTCTGTAGAAACGAACCAGGATGAACAGAACAACCCAATAATAGCAGCCTTTCTTGAAAAATGAGGATGTCAGCCCGTATTAGAGAAAGCCGCATCCAAATTATCAGGTATTTGAAATGATCTGTCCGGCTCGATTCTGTCCAACTGGCTTTATTTCAACTTATTCAATCCGAATCGTCTCATTCATTTCGACCTAGACTGATTTGGCTCCACTTTGTTTGATCTGGGCGGTCCGACACAATTTGTTGAACAAGAATAATTGGTTCCAATGCGGCCAATTCTAATACGGGGTAGCACGGGAAATTGAGTGTTCTAGATTGAAAACGTTAACAGTTGCCTATGGAATCATACTGACTTTCTTGACGGAGTATTTACAAAATATAGTGAAGAAACAGTTTTTTTTACTAAAATGTTGTCCTGGAACAGCGATCTTATCGTAAAGCATTTGACTCAACATGAACGAAAATTAAGAGAAACTGGCGATTTCCTTATCCTATAGTGAATTTCCAGAGAACGTTGATCGAGTTTTAGAGTTCTAAACGAAATGAAATCAATCAAATCCAATTTTTCAGCTTATAAGAACAAATGATAACAGATAATTTTTTTCAACATCCGATAGTAAAAAGAAGTAGCAGAAGCTTTGAAAAATAATAAGTAATCAGTGAATTACAACAAATTTGGTCTGTGAAATTAAATCAAAGGACGAATGACATTATATGCACCAAGCCCTTGATACAGATAGTTCTAAACCTCAAAGTTTTAGAATGAAATTCGGTTTTTAGTTTTTTATTTTCGTTCAGCTGTATTCGTAATGAGTTTCAGGCCTTTTTTTAACCCTTAACTCACAGAATTTCTCAACTAATTTTGTACGAAAAACTGAAAAAGTACGAATGTGTGAGATAAAAAATACCAATTGAATTGGTAATTTTTTGAAAAATTTTCTATTAATTTTCCAAAGGTTTCTAGCATGAAAAAGAATAAGAAGTTTTCTAAAAAGAATAACCCCACAAGCACAAAAGTCCTAGTTGACAAATTGCAATGCATGAGTACTGTAGAGCTCTCATGAATTTTAGGCTAAAATTTTTAGTGAATCAAAAAAGCGTGTCTTGCATAATACTGCTAAAAAATAGTAGAAATGATATGAACCCTCTAAAACCGTATAAAATCTTTATTTAAATTGAAATATATAAAATTTATACACAGGGAGCCGAAAGAAACGAAGTCATAGCAAACTTTGTATCAGTCATAAAATACCATGAAAACGAAACGAGTCATAATAAAAGAGTAGGGGAAACTGTGAATAGGCATCACAGTGGCTGTTAAATGAACATTAAAGATCATATACTGCATGATAGTTTGCAGGACTATTTGAAAGATATAATGAGATTTTTAATAATCTATATGTTACAATTTTGAGAAAGGTTCTTAAATTGATAAGCACATTAAAATTTTTCCAAATGAAACAATTTAATTAATAGCCTGTCTGGTGTCAGAAAACAAATAGAGACTATGAAACAAGAAAAAAAAAGTAAGAACACAATTCCAGAAACAGTTCCCAAAGCCTACATCTTCCCTGGCCATGTGGGTGAATCACATATCCAATTGCCATCTACGAACTGATCCTGATCATTGATCCCGTACCATTCCAAGAGTTTGTCGTGATTGCTGATATCAAATGGACATGAGATCAAATCGAGAAGTTGAATGGAGCTCGAGAATTTGTTGATAGAGCTAACATCGTAGACACACGGATCGAAAATCATTCTGTCTGAAATTGATGATGTCATGAAACAGACTTTCAAAATTTTTTTATTTTGCAAAAAATGCACAAACTCAACATACCTGATAGATCAGCTTCTTCTGTACGATCATTCTGTTCATAACCTCCATAAAGAGATAGATAATGAAGATTATCGATCTTTCCACCCAAAAGCTCTGATGAGAGGAACTGCGGAGAGTCCAGACTCCCGAAGATGTAGTCCTTCAATGCGCTTGGATCAGGAAATCCGAACTTCAATTCGTTTTTATCATTTTTAAGAGATTGATGTTCGATTGAGTTTTCAAAACTATCACTGCATGAGTGTAATAGGGGTACACAGTCGATTGAGCCAGCATTGTCATCCAAAGAAGAAGTTTCGAATGCACATCGCATCTGGTTAAGGTGATATTGAGAAACCGAGTTTTCCGAATTTCTCTCGTAAATATCGTCGGTCCAATTCTTGTTCATGACAGATGTCTCATCAGTATTGGAGTGAAAAAGAGAGGAATCTGCAGTCAATGTTCGATTGGCATAGTCATCTTTGGTCAGATTCGAAGCCAAGCATGTCTGGGACTTCTGAATCTGTCTTTCCGACTTTCCCGACCAGGTAGGCGATGCACAGCTATAACCGGTATCGGTGTACTGGTCCTGGTTGCTGAGCCCATAATATTCCAACAGATCGTCGTAATCGCTCGAATTGAAGAATGACGAGTCCGAGCTAATCCGTTCAGCCTCGCACCCATCCGAAACTGATGACGTTGGAGTTATCTGTCATCATAAATTAGTCTGCTACGTCAACTGCATGTAAAAAGAACCAATAATTTTATTTGACAGAGTTTCGAATGAAATAGTTTTGAAACCGAAAAAAAATATTCAAAACCCGGAATAGTTTTTCAAACTTTACTCACCTCTTTTTTTTTCGAATGCTCCAGCTAGTGAACCATTTTTTGATTTGATTAGGAAACTTATGGTGTTGTTGTAACAAGAGAACAGATCATTGAGCGTGTAATCTGGAAAGAATTTTAGATAAAGTTATGAAACAAGATTTTTTTTGAATATCTAAATTGTGCGAAAACAGCAAAAAAATCACATACCTGATAGATCTGTCACTTCTGCACCATCGTCCGAATCATAATATCCAAGAAGGCATGGATCATCGAAAGTAGAATTGTTTGAATTGCAGACTTTTTGATCGCAACACAGTGATGAAGCATAGATTTCCGGGTTTTCATAAGAATTGCTGGCTGAATTCATATTCATGAGAGATGGCTCATCAGTGGTGGAGGTGCATGAAGTTGAGTCCATCTTCATATTTTCTTCGTCGTCTTCCCTTTTGCATAATGATGAACTGATTGTTGGAACGAAGTGGGTTGGATTCTTGGGGAGTGGGACTTTTGGCTCAGTGGCTAAAGCGGTTTGAGCTTCTGATTTATACTTATTGGAGGGATCAGCAACGATGAAAATATCCCGATGATAAGGTAGTTTTGAATCAGAAATTTCGGAGTTTTCCTTTTCAAATTGACTGCTTGAGTGAATTCTGACCCTATTAAAATCCATTTCATTCGTGAATCCGTTTGAGTCGCAAAGTGATTCAGTGGTCAATCCAGCAATTGTTTCGGGAACGGCCGAGGAGCGGATTGCAGAGCATTGATGAGATTCTGCAATGTGCTTTATGTGATACAGTATATTTTTCGATAATTTTACCTTCAATAGCATGATCAGCAGACCGTGAAATCATTTCTACTTTTGAATAATTGCCATCATAAACTGCATCAATTGGAACTTCTTCTTCGATTGATTCTGAAGATAGGAATACTGGGGACACTAAGTTTCCATACAAGAAATTCATGAGTTTCGATGGGTCTGGTACTGAAAATGTTGGTCCTTCTCCATTATTCCCGATGATGCAGCATGAATCCTCCGATTGCATACTAGTAGATTCCGTATCCAGGAATTGAGGAATTTCCAGATCTCCGTACAAGTAATCAATCAATGTTGCCGGGTTGGGGATCGAAAAAGTGGTCCCATAATTAATTGGTCTATTTTTCGATGCAGTAGTCGGACAAAGATTGGAGACAGGAACATCATATGAATTTTTGTGATGGCGATGAAACTGCGATTCAAAGTTTCCAGAATTCGATTCATGATGATGGTTGATCAGTGCATCTTCTTGAATTTCCGTTGTTCGATTCACATTGATCTTTTGTAGTTTGAAAGCCAATTTTTTGAATAGGGTATCAGGATCACTATTGGAACCCAGAGAGCAATATGGTAGTCCAGCGTCAATTGTTCTCAGGACGACTTTTCCAGTGAAGTCACATTGTTGAAACGGCATGCTCGGGGTCGGATGATCCAAATTGAGGATGACAACGACAGATTTATTGCAATAGAGATGAGCATTGATTGAATTTTCCGGAAGTAATTCTGGAAAAAAGAAAAACTTCATTTAAACATATTCGAAAATTCAAATCCTCACCGATCTCATCAGTACTCTGACTGGTATGCTCAGGAGGAGAGAAAGCATCCAAAGAATCCAACACGATTGAAATGTTTCCAAAAATTTTCTGATAACACCCGATAGTTTTGGCGCTCTTACAAAGATCATCCATGATTCTCGGAATAAAATCCAAACCCATGGAGATAGCGGATAGTTGGTGGAGGTTGTCGTTTGGGTCGAGAGATTTGGCTTTGCTGGACTCCAAATAGGAACTCATTGAAGATGAAGTAGTTCGGTAAAACCCGTCAATTCCATTCGTCAAATCACCAAGACACGGAAGATCGTCCATGCTCACATATCCTCCAAGAAACGCAAAAACCAAATGTTCAGTGAGACGACTGAATTCTGCTCCGACGGGTCCATACAGGAAGTTTCCATGATTCATGGCCAATTCTGGACAGTGCTCAATGGAGATTTGTTGTTCAAAGGCCAATGACTGCTCTGGAAAATAATTTATAAATTACTTCTCCAAGATTTCATGAAGTCTTACCCTTCACAATTCCAGTTTCCTGGGCGGGGCGAAAAAGTTGACCGTACATTGGAAGAGTTCTCATGATAAGATTACTTCCAAGATCTGGAAAAAAATTGTGTTTCATAAAGGTATTAAAAAAATTGGTGAATAATAAAGGTACAATACGAGGAGTTCCTGAGATCTCTTGTCCTACAAACGTCACTTGCACATATTGATCATTTTCGAAAAAAAAAGAGAACAAAAAAGAAGTGAAAGAAGAGTAGAAAAGGTGACCTCCCGTATGTACCCACCCATCGTCTTCGCCTGCACTGACTAGGGAATGGTCTAACCAGGGTATGGAGTTGGTGTAAACAACATGTCTAAACCGAAACCTGATCTCTAGGAGACCTCTGAACGGTTGTTAGAATTTGCAGAACGCATTCCTGAAGAAAGTTATTTCGGTCCGAAATTTTAGTACTGATTTCCACTGTTTTCGCATTTTTTACCATTGCAATCTCATTTTTTCACCGGGAAGTCCCTCATTTCTCTGCCGGAAACGCGCAACTCTTGTCACTGCATGCGTCAGTCAGTGAAAACCGTGGCGAAATGGCCGAGTGGCAACAGCGTTGGTTAGTGTGCGGGGACTTTATGGTTCGATCCCCCTCACGTTTTTTATTTTTGCCTAATTTTTGTAAACACGTTTTCTGCCTTGAAAACCGTTTTTGAGGTCAGGAAACATGTTTTCCTCTTTCTAAACGTCTATTTACACACTATCTAGAGTTTTCAAGAAATTTTATTTTTTCGAAAAATTCCAAATTTTCATGGCCAATTCCATGCAAATTTTTTTCGAAAATTTTTGTTTTTAGAAAAAGTTTCAAAACTTGAAAGAAAATGCTGCTGGGTGTTAATAAGAACTTTAGTTCCAAAAAAACTTCATAAATGCCTTCATTTCGACGAATTCACGTGTTCATGACTGTTTCTACAGAAACGTTTTGGTTCTTTTTTGGGAGCTAACCATCTCCAACCACCGAGAAACGACAGAAAACGTCATGGAAGACACACTACAAAGTTTGTTAACCTTCCTCCTCAAGTTTTGAAACTTTTTCTAAAAACAAAAATTTTCGAAAAAAATTTGCATGGAATTGGCCATGAAAATTTGGAATTTTTCGAAAAAATAAAATTTCTTGAAAACTCTAGATAGTGTGTAAATAGACGTTTAGAAAGAGGAAAACATGTTTCCTGACCTCAAAAACGGTTTTCAAGGCAGAAAACGTGTTTACAAAAATTAGGCAAAAATAAAAAACGTGAGGGGGATCGAACCATAAAGTCCCCGCACACTAACCAACGCTGTTGCCACTCGGCCATTTCGCCACGGTTTTCACTGACTGACGCATGCAGTGACAAGAGTTGCGCGTTTCCGGCAGAGAAATGAGGGACTTCCTGGTGAAAAAATGAGATTGCAATGGTAAAAAATGCAAAAACAGTGGAAATCAGAACTAAAATTTCGGACCGAAATAACTTTCTTCAGGAATGCGTTCTGCAAATTCTAACAATCGTTCAGAGGTCTCCTAGAGGTCAGGTTTCGGTTCAGACACGTGGTATGCGCCAACTCCATACCCTGGTTAGACCATTCCCTAGTGAGACAGAGGTCACTATCGCATACCCTCACCCCAAGAGAACGGGGAAGAGAGAGAGAGAGGGTGGAGGCGTTGGGGCCGTCTGTCAGGTTGTTGGAAAAGATGAGAAGATCAGGGTAAAACTCTTGTAGAGAAAAAGGGAGTGGAAAGATCAGAATAAAAATGACTGGTGACAAGTTCAACGTTAATAACATCCGAAACGTTCGCCAGTAAAAATGACCAGTTCGATTCAGCGCTATAGGACCAACTTGGGCTGTTTGAAACGATTTCACCTGATCCGAACAGACTTGGCCGACCCGTTCCGACTCTCTTGGCCCACCCTGGCTTAAAAAAGTTTAAACAAGTTCAATATGTTGAACAAAACGAATTCTGATGCTGCCGGCTCCAGCACGGGTAACATCAGGAAGAGAGATTCTGCGATTGCAAGTGCTAACTGTGGCGCGATCTTGAAAGTCTGCATTACTGGTTTTTCCTGACAGAGTGTTATGAAAACGGAATATAGAAACAGTTTAAAATTCAAAGAAAAAAATTAATTCCGGTTCCATAAACTTTACAACAACATGAAGATTGATAACAGGGAATTGGAGAAAGCGGTATGGATAGAGAAGGTTATTTCAAGGTGAAGGAGGGGTTTACAGAATCAGATTCAACATGGATAACGATTATGAGACTGGCTGGCACGGCTCAAGAGGCCGTTTCTAATACAGGTTAGCACGGGAAATTGAGTGTTTCATATTGGAAATGTTAGTTGTCGGTGAATAGACTGATAGTGACGTTTTCTTTACGATGTGTTTAAAAAATATAGTTTAGAAACAGTTTCTATTTTAACTAAATGTTATTCCAGAATATGGTTCTAATTGAGAGAAAAACTTGAATAAACATGGATGAAAATTATGAGAAACTGACGATTTTGTATAACTGTCATAATTTTCCAAAAAAAAAATTGATTGAGTTTTAAAGATTTTCACTACATAAAATTCATAATATATCGTGGTGAGCGACAAAAAAATCAATCAAATCTGGTTTTCCAGCCTATGAAAGCAAATGATAACAGACAATTTTTTCAACATTCGATAGTAATAAGAAGTAGTAGAAGCTTCGAAAAGTAAGTAATCAATGAATTACAACAAATTTGGTCGATGAAAACAATCCGAAGCAGCAATGACAGTATATGCGCCAAGCTCTTGATACAGATAGCTTGAAACATTCAAGTTTTGAAATGAAATTCGATATTCAGTTTTCTTATTTTCGTTCATCCGGATCTGAAATGTGTTTCAGGCCGTTTTTAGCTCCGTTTTATTTGAGCGTACCCAAACAATTTGTTGAGGATCATTATGAAGGTTGAACTGAGAAAGTAAGACCATGTAAGAACAAGTTCACCAATTGAAACGGAAAATTTTTATATAATTTTTTAAAATAAATTTTCCAAAAAATTTTTGTTTTATGACCTTCAACTGAAAAAAGGTTTCCAGCATAAAAATGAATTGATAGGTTTTCTAACAAGGGAGGTCATTTCAAAAACCGTTTGAGAATTTTCTGAAAATTTGTGGGTCAACACTATCAAGCACGCTGAAAACGAATCTGAAATCCATTTTTCCAAAACTCGTCTGGTTTTGCCACAGTGGGTCCCGAGGACCATTCTCAGTACTAATTTAACAAGAGAAAAATAACTGAAACTATGAAAATATTTTTGACGTGAAAATACTCTAAATACTAAAATACTAAAAGTTCTCTAAAGAAATAACCCCACAAGCAGCAAAAGTCCCACTCGACAAATTGCAAGCCCAAAAAAGCATGAGTACTGTGGAGTTCTTATGTATCTCAAGCTGAAGTTTTCAGTGAATCAGAGACACGACGCGGCGAATTCGACGCGACGCGCAAAACGTGCTCACAGTCAGCAATGGACTTCAAAAATGCTCTATGATTTATTATATTTTTTCTAAAGAAAAGGTGTAGTTGAACCTGCTGAAAAATTTGGTTTCGATGGGCTTCAACATTTAGTTTTTGAGTTAAATTTTGTTTAAAACATCGATTTTCCGTTGATTTTTGAATTATTTTGTTACAAATATTGCATTATCTCAAAAACTACGTGATGAAGCCCTGTCGAAACCAATTTTTCGTATTCAGCGTGTTCAAATACATCTTTTCATGCAATAAAATCAGGAAAATCATAGACAGTTTGGTTGTTTCAAAATCGTTCCGCACCCGCGTAGGTATGGCCGTGCCGTGGAGATTGAAAGAAGACCAATACTGCATAAAAACTAGCAAAACGATACAAATTTTCTGAAACCGTGAACAATATTCATTTGAATCGCAAAAAGTGTAATGATCAGAAGGCCGTGAACAACGAAGTCATAACAAACTTTGTATCAGGCATAAAAACACCATGAAAATGAAATGAGTAATGATAAAAAGAGCCTGGGGAACCTGTGAATAGACATCACAATGGCTGTGAGTAGGCAATCGGGTGAACATTGGAAAAGTATATCACATGAGAGTTCACAGGACTATGTAAAATACGTAATTTTGAGATTTTTAAATGATCTACCTGCTTTTATAGACAATTTTGGGAAAAGTTCTGGAATGTTAAGCATAATAAACTTCTATCAAACACAAACTATCAAAAGTGAATGAATATTTCGTCTGATGTCAGAAAAGAAATAGGAACTATGAAACAATAAACAAAGTAAGCAATTAATTCCAGAAGTCGTTTCCAGAGCCTATATCTTTCCTAGCCATTTGGGAGAATCACATGTCCAGTTACCATTCATGAACTGATCCTGATTATCGATTCCATACCTTTCCAAGAGTTCGTCTTGATCGCTGATATCAAATGGGAACGAGCTCATTTCCAGAAGTTTAACGGAGCACGAGAATTTGTTGAAACCTCTATCATCCTTATTAGGAAAAGCATCGGAGAACTGATCGAAGATCATTTTGTCTGAAAATTGATGATGTCATGAAACACATTTTTTTCTAATTCTAATTTTGCAAAAAATGCATAAACTCAACATACCTGATACATCAGCTTCTTCTGCACCATCATTCTGTTCACAATCTCCAAAAAGAGATGGATAGTAAAGATTATCGATATTTCCATCCAATAGCCCTGAAGCGAGGGACTTTGGAGAGTCCAGACTCCCGAAGAAGTAGTTCTTCAATGTGCTTGGATCAGGAAATGCAAACTTGAAATCATTTTCAAGAGATTGATGTTTGATGGAGTCTTCAAAACTATCACTGTATGAATTTAATAGGGGTACAAAGTCGATTGAGCCAGCATCGTATTGTAAAGTATCGAGAGCAAGTTCCATCTGGTTAAGGTAACATTGAGAAACTGAGTTTTCTGGATTTTCCTCGTAAATTTTGTCTGTCCACTTTTTGTTCATGGCAGATGTCTCATCAGTATTAGAGTGAAAAAGAGAGGGATTTGCTGTCAATATTCCATTGGCGGTGTCATCTTTAGCCAGATTTGGGATCAAACTAGTCATGGACTTCTGAATCTGTCTTTCCGACTTTCCTGGCCATGAAGGCGATTCACAGGTATACTCGGTTTCAGTGTACTGGTCCTGATTGCTGAGCCCATAATATTCCAACAGATCGTCGTGATCGCTCAAATCGTAAAATGACGAGTTCGAGCTGATCTTTTCCACATCGCACTCAAGCAAAGCTGTTGAAGTTGGAGTGATCTGTAACAAGAAATTCGTTTGAAATGTTAATTTCATGTAAAAAAAAATGGCTGCGAAATCCGAATAATTTTATTTGGGAGAGAGACGAATAACAGTGTTATGAAACCGAAAAAAATGTTCGAAACCCGGAATAATTTCATAAAACTTTCCTCACCTCATTTCCTTCGAATGCCTCAGCTAGTGAACCATTTTCCGATTTGATTGGAAAACTTTTGGTGTTGAAGATATCCTTATCATTATTGAACAGTCGACCATGCATGCAACCTAAAAGGGAATTTTGATAAAGTTATGAAAAAGGAACTTTTTGAATAGATTTTGCAAAAAGTATCAGAAATCACATACCTGATAGATCTGTCACTTTTGAATCATCATCAGAACCACAATCTCCAAGAAGGCAGACTTTCTCACCACAACACGGTGATGGAACATAGATTTCCGGGTTTTCGTAAGAATTTCTAGTTGAATTCTTGTCCATGAGAGATGTGTTGGAGAAGCATGGAAATGAGTCCGTCTTTATATTTTCTTCGTCGTCTTCATTTTTGTATAATGATAGATTGGTGTTGGAAGCCAAATCCGTCGGATTCTCATGAAGTCGTCTTATCGCCTCTGTGACCGAAGCGTTGTGAACTTTTGATGTACTTTTATCGGAATAATTAGCAACGACGTTGAAGTCATCCTGATGATAAGATAGTTTCGAATCAGAAATTCCGGAGCTTTCGTTTTCAAATTGACTGCTTGAAAGAATTCTGCCCCTTTTAACATACACTCCATTCGTGAATCCGTTTGAGTCGCAAAGTGATTCAGTCATCATTCCAGAAATGGTTTGTCGAATGACCCGGGACATTATTGGAGAGCATTGATGAGATTCTGAAAAGTGCTTTGTGTGATACAGTATATTTTTTCGATAATCTTACCTTCAATAGTATGGTCAGAAGACAGGGTGATCAATTTTCCCTCTGAACTTCTGTTTGAATAACGACCCGCATAGTTTGAAACACTGTGAACCACTTGTTCGATTGATTCTGAAGATAGGAATACTGGGGACTCCAAGTCTCCATACAAGAAATTCATGAGTTGCGATGGGTCTGCTACTGAAAATGTTGATCCTTCTCCGTTATTTCCGATGATGCAGCATAAATCCTCCGATTGCATACTAGAAGATTTCGTATCCAGGAATTGAGGGATTTCCAGATCTCCGTACAAATAATCCATCAAAGTTCCCGGGTTGGGGATCGCAAAAGTGTTCTCATCGTATATTGGTTCACTTTTCGTCAGTGCATTTGTCGAGCAAAGATTGGAGCCAGGAAAATCATTCAAATTTTTGTGATGGCGATGAAACTGCGATTCAAGGTTTCCAGAAGCCAGAGCATGTTTGTGAAGGTCATATTCCTGTATCTCAGCTTTCTGATTCTCATCGATCTCCTTTAGTTTGAAAGCCAAATTTATGACTGGAGTAGCAGAAACGCTATTGAAATCCAGAGAACCAGTAGGTAGACCGAAGGCAATGGTGCTCATTACGAAGTTTTCAGTGAAGTCACATTGCTGAAACGGCAGATTGGTGGTCGGACAATCCAAATTGAGGATGCCAATGATAGACTTATTGCAAATGAAATGAGCATTGATCGATTTTTCCGGGAATAATTCTGGAAAAAAGAAAAACTTCATGAAAACATATTTGAAAATTCAAATTCTTACCGATCTCATCAGTCCTCTGACTGGTATGATCAGGAGGAGAACATGCAGTTGAAGAAGCATCAAGAGTGTCCAACAGGGTTGAAACGTTTCCAACAGGTTTCTGATAACACTCGCTAGTTTTGACGCCCTCACAAAGATCATCCATGATTCTCGAAATGAAATTCAAATCCATGGAGATAGCGGATAGTTGGTGGAGGTTTCCATTCAGGTCAAGAGATTGGATTTGGCTGTACTCCTGGTAGAAATTAATTGAAATCGAAGTAGTTCGTTGAAACTCGTCAATCCCATTCACCAAATCACCAAGACACGGAAGGTTGTCCATGCTCACATATCCTCCAAGAAACGCAAAAACCAAATGTTCGGTGAGACGACTGAATTCTGCTCCGATGGATCCGTCCAGACAGTTTCCATTACTCATGTTCAATTCTGGAGAGTGCTGAATGGGAGTTTGTTGGTGAGAAACCATTGACTCCGCTGAAAAATAATTTCTAAAGTAAATCTCCAAATTTTGATGAAGTCTTACCTCTCTTAATTCCAGTTTCCTGGGCGGGACGGAAAAGTTGGCCGAACATTTGACAAGGGAGGTGTTTAACCCCAAAAACTTGGAATTTCCTATAAAGTTCACAATATGCTTATATTGGTCTGAAACTACCCCAAAAAATTTTTTTTGAAAAGCGGGCCACGGGGAACCGAGATATAGCGCCTCAAAGATCCTGTCAGTGCATTTTGGCTTGGAATTACCCGACCGCATCAATGAGGACGTGTCGATAAGTAAAATGTGGGTGATATTTTTATACCATCGGATAGAGCTCGCAGAGTTACATCGAAAAGTCTCTTGCCATTTTTCACGAAAATCACTTGTAGGTCACGTTTCGGGGCCTAGAATAGGGTATCTTCACGTTGATTCTACTGTAAATGTACTGTAATAATCGGAACTTTGAGGCGCTCTATCTCGGTTCCCCGTGGCCCGCTTTTCAAAAAAAATTTTTTGGGGTGGTTTCAGACCAATATAAACATATTCTGAACTTTATAGGAAATTCCAAGTTTTTGGGGTTAAACACCTCCCTTGTGAAGAGAAAGATTACGTCCAAGGTCTGAAAAAAAAAAGATACGTAATCGGAAAAAAAATTACGTTTCATAAAGCTATTAAAAATTGGTGAATAATAAAGGTACATTACGAGAAGTTCCCACTTAAGATTACTCCCAAGATCTAAAAAAATGGTACGTAATCCAAAAAAAATTATGTTTCATAAAGCCATCAAAAAATTGGTGAATAGTGGAGATATAATTCGACGAGTTCATGAGTAGTTTTGTTTACAACCGTCACTTCCCATACACATATTGATCGTTTTCATAGAGGAATGAACAAAAAAGAGTGGAAGATTAGACGTGTTGACCTCCATTCTGTACCCACCCATTGTCTTTGCCTGTTCTCAGAGGTCACATACCCAAACCCCAGGAGAACGGGGGAGAGAGGGAGAGAGAGGGTGGAGGCGTTGGGGCCGTTTGTCAGGTTGTTGGAAGAAATGAGAAAATTAGGGGCAAACTCTTATAGTTCTTGTGTATTTGAGGCTGAAATTTTTAATGAATAAGAGAAATCACCAAAGCTGCATGAAAACTAGCAAGACGGTAAGAACCCTCTGAAACAGTAAACAATATTAATTTGGGGAAAATTCGGTTATACCCCCCCACACGGATATGTCCCCCCACGTACTGGAATAACCCCCCACCCCGTTGAAAAGTGGGGGGTTATAACTGTGGGGGTGCATATCAGCATGCAAAGTACGGGGGGCTATAATAGATTCTATTTAAGTCCCCCCAGTTGTTTGGGGGTGCCATATCAAAATACCCGGACCTTTTCTATTTAAGAGTCATTGTCTGAGAAACTCGACCATACAGGGCGAGGTGATGTAACACATCCGCCAAAGTTGACCGAATGACTTGATTTTTGGTATGATGGGTCCCTATGATGGTCTCATTAAAAAACCACTTTAGAATTTAGGCTCCGCCCCTTTTGTCCAGGAGAGAAATTCCCAGAAAGTCGAAAATGGAAAATTTCCAAAAATTTAGATAGGCTCAAAAACTTTTCAGATTCAAGTTTTTGACTTAATTTTGAGTAGTTTTCGTGTTGGCAACTTTTTCCCAACTCTTCGTTCAACACCCAAAAAATTCAATTTTCGAAATTTTTTTCGGAAAATCTCGATTCCCCAAACATTTTATTACTTGGCCCCGACGGGAGACATAGTTAATTTTTACCGTCTTGGTACCGGTCATTGATTCCCAGATTATTAGGGCGAAACCCGAGGACCTTCATTTTTTATATAGCAAAATGTACGATTTTTGAGTGAAAATCCATGGGGTCCCCCCTTTGGTGAAAAATGTGATGGTCTCGGATCGGGCTAATATTTCATTTTTGAGTTACCTACATAGAGACCTTTTAGCTCCCAAATTATGAGCATCCAATGTTTCGTTTTGTTTGAGTACCAAAACCACCCCAAATCGACCCTCCAGAAAGCACCTCAAATATCGGGTTTTTTCCTTCCGGCGCCTGTAACTCGAGAACCGTTACAGCTAGAAAAAATTTTTGTACTAACAAAATGTAGATAATTATACATGTCAAAAGTCTCTAGTTGATAACTTTTTTGTAAATGCAGTGATTGTTGAGATAGAGGCTATATACTTCACAGAACCTGATAAATCATTGTTGCACTGCTTTTGCTTGAACTGTTGTATCTCAACAACCACTGCAATTGCATAAAAGTTGTCAACTAAAAAATTTTTATATGTACAATTATCTACATTTCGTTAGTACACAACTTTTTTCTAGCTGTATCGGTTCTCGAGTTACAGGCGCCGGAAGGAAAAAATCCGATATTTGAGGTGCTTTCTGGAGGGTCGATTTGGGGTGGTTTTGGTACTCAAACAAAACGAAACATTGGATGCTCATAATTTGGGAGCTAAAAGGTCTCTATGTAGGTAACTCAAAAATGAAATATTAGCCCGATCCGAGACCATCACATTTTTCACCACAGGGGGGGACCCCATGGATTTTCACTCAAAAATCGTTCATTTTGCTATATAAAAAAGGAAGGTCCTCGGGTTTTGCCTTAATAATCTGGGAATCGATGACCGGTACCAAATAGGTATGGATTAGGTATCGCATAGACTAATGGGTTTCCAGCATTCCCAGAAATTGGCTCTTCAATGGAGTTTTGAAATCCATCGTTGCATGAGTGTTTTTGAGATAAATAGTCCTCCGAGCTATCAACAAGAGAAGAAGTTTTGGAAGCTCATTTCCTCTGCTCAAGATGAGTTGAAGAAACAGAGTTCTTCGAATTTCCATCATAAAAACTGCTGAGTGAATCCTCATTTGAAGCCAAATCAGTCAGGTTCATCTGAATTGCTTCTTTCCATGCAGCGTCTACTTTTCCTGGCCAGCTATGAGAAGCGCAAGTGTAACTGCCGTCGGTTGTCTGGTCCTGGTTGTTGAATCCATAGCTTTCTAAAAGCTCTTCATGATCGCTCACATCAAAGGAAGACGATTCCACTACTGTAGGACAATGCGTTTCAAGCAGTTCCGTATTGCTTGAATCGGATATCTGTAAACAAAAACCACGTTGATCTCATAAAACAGATAGATTTGCCCGAAAAACAGTTCTATTTCGAAGAATGAGAGATAACATAGTTTTGAAACTGTGAAAAATTTCAAAACCTGAGTTAGCTTCGAAAATAGTTTTTTTCAACTTAACATACCTCCATCTCTTTGCATTCTCCGCTTGATGAACCATTCTCCAATACAATCAAAACGCCAGAAGTGTCCAAAGTTTTCTTATCGTATTTAGGATTGTTCAACTGATCATTCCACTCACTGTCTGAAAATTGATGATATAATGAAACATAATTTTTTGCCAAATTTTGCGAAAAGTTTTGAAATTACATACCCGATAGATCCGCCACATTTTTGTCATCGACCGGATCGAAATCTTTATGAAGTGATGGATAATCGAACGTATCGAGTTTTTCATTCGGAAGTTCTGATGCCAAAAACATTGGAAATTCGAGGTTTCCGTAGAGGAACTCATTCAAATGTTTTGGATCAGGAATTGAAAATTTTGGAAAGCTCTCATCCGTTGAAATAGTTGGTAACTTGTTGGAATTTCCGAATTTATTATTGCACTGGTGCCCCAGATGTATACAGTCCATCGAGCTGATCGAGTCACCATTGCTAGTAGAATTGTTTGAAGTTTGAACTGATTGATTATTATGATTCGATGAAACAGAGTTTCCGAGATCTTTCTCGTTTGCCGAATTATTGTTCATGGTGGATCCATCATGAATGCTTGTGGTTAATGAAGATGATTTGATTGGCAAGCTTCCGTGCCGATTTTTGTACATCAATGAATACACATTTGGAGCTAAGTGACTCAAAGTCTTCTGAATTTGTTCATTCGACGCATTGACTGAAGCTTTGTAAATTTCTGATGGCAATATCTTGTTCATATCAAGAATGTTGGGGTCATCCTTAGGATGAGCCATTATTGAAACAGAAGTTTCAGAATGTTCCTTGTCAGATTGATTGCTTGAAATAGGAATTGGGGTCCTCATCAAATTGATTCCATTCGAAAATCCGTCGCTCTTCATAAAAACCTGAGTCTCAGAAACTACAGAGTCGCAAAGTGATTCAGCCATCAATCCAGCAATTTTTTCGTCGACAATGTTGCTGATTGGAGAACATTGATGAGATTCTGCAACATGCTTTGCTTGTTACAGTATATTTTTCGATAATCTTACCTTGTTCAGCAGGCTGTGAAATCAATTCAGTTAGAAACTGCTCAAGAGAAGAAATGAATGTGGTTGAGGAAGCATCATAACTGTCCAACAGAACGCTCTCACAAAGATAATCCTCGATTCTCGGATTGAAACCCGAATCCATGAAGGCAATGGATGATGGGTGAAGATGGCCAGTTGAGTCGAGCAATTTGAATTGACTGGACTTTGAGAAGGCTGGAGATGGAGTAATCCGATGAAACTCGTCATTTCCGTCCGCCAAATCACCAAGACACGGCAGCTCCTCCATTATGGCATGTCCTCCAAGAAATTCAAAAACCAGTCGTCTGGTGAGCCGAGTGAAAATATGTTCAATGGATCCAGCTGGAGAAACTCCGGTATCCATGACCAATCTTGAAGAATCGATCATCACATCCATAGAGTGGTCGATGGGAGTTTGTTGGATGGAAAGTAGTGGCTCCGCTGAAGAAGGATTCTTCTAATCACATTTCAGAATCCAATAAATTCTTACTCTTTTCAATTCCACTTTCCTGAACGGGATGGAGACGCTGACCGTATGCTTGAGCAGTGTTCATGATGAAGATAGAAAAAATTTTTCCAAGTTCTGAAAAAGGAAAAAATGATTGGTAGTCTGAAAAAAGTGTGTTTCATAAAGTTATGAAAACAAAATGGTGAAGATTGTTTCTCATTCCCTTCGTAGCAATCTAACTCTGAGAAAGAAAAAGAGTAGAAGAATAGACGAGGTGACCTCCTACATGTACCCATCGTCTCCTTTTGCATTGAGATGAGGTCACTATCGCGTACCCACAATGTGACACCCCAGGGTGAACGAGAGGAAGGGAGAGAGAGGGGAAGAGGAAGAAGAAAAGAGAAAGACAATCCTGTAGAAACGAACCAGGATGAACATAAGAGCTGAACAATAGCAGCAGTGTCTTGGAAAAATGAGGTGTTAGCCCGTATTAGAAGCAGCAGCCCCAAAACTGTCTTGTATCTGTAATGTTTTTTCTGTCTCTTACCTTATTCTGCTCCACTTTGTTTGATCTGGCTAGTCCGGCTCAATCTGTTGAACAAGAATAATTGGTTTCAATGCGGCCGATTCTAATACCGGGTAGCACCGAATAACGGAGTGTTTTAGATTGAAACCGGTAGCTGTTCCACGCACAAGAAGCAGACTGAAATTCTCCTCATTGAGTGTGTGGAAAATATAGTGTAGAAACAGTTTTTATTTCACTAAATTTTATTTAGAAACGATATTATCAATCAAATCTGGTTTGTCAGTTTATGATTTGAAATGAAGTCGAATTATTGAGAAAGTACGAATTTGTAAGATAAAGATAAGTAACTGAAACGGGATTTTTTTGTATTTTTTTCAAAAATAAACTTTCGAAACCTTTCAGTTTTATGACCGTCAACTGAAAAAAGGGTTTTAGCATAAAATAGAATAGGAGGTTCACTGAAGAAATAACCATAAAAATAACCTGGTCGACAATTACAAGTCTAAAAAAGCTTCAAGTCTAAAGAAAAAATCATTTGTTACGGTTCTTATATGTAGCAGTTCTGATAGTTCTCATTTCTAACAGTTCTTATACTGCCGATTCTCACTCTTTCAACCGCCAATCCCACAAAAAGTACTGCACAAAAAACAGTGTTATGATATGAACCTTCTGAAACCGTAAACAAGCTTTATTTGAATCGCGAAATTTAAAAGTAAAAAACTGGAAACCGTGAACAACGAAGTCATAACAAACTTTATATCAGACATAAAAATACCATAAAAATGAAACAAGTAATAATGAAAAGAGTTGGGGGAACCTGTGAATAGACATCATAATGACTGTTAGGTGAACATTAAGAAAGCATATATCACATGACATTTCACAGGACTATTTGAAAGATATAAAGAGGTTTTTAATGATCTTTAGGTTACAATTTTGACAAAGGTTCTCGAATTGATAAGCACAATAAAATTTTTTCAAATGAAACAATTTAATTAATAACTTGTCTGGTGTCACAAAACAAATGGAAATTATGAAACAAGAAAAAAAAAAGAAAAGAATTCCAGAAACAGCCCCCAAAGCCTACATCTTTCTTGGCCATGTGGGAGAATCACACGTCCAATCGCCATCCATGAATTGATCCTGATCATTGATCCCGTACCATTCCAAGAATTCGTCGTGATCGCTGATATCAAATGAAAATGAGCTCAAACCGAGAAGTTCAACGGAGCACGGCAATTTGTAGATAGAGTTATCATCCTTAGACAAACCTTCGTGGAACTGATCGAAGATCATTCTGTCTGGAAATTGATAATGTGATGAAACAGATTTTTTTTTCGAATTTTTATTTTGTGAAAAATGCATAAACTCAACATACCTGATAGATCAGCTTCTTCTGTACGATGATCCAGTTCACAACCTCCAAAAAGAGATGGATAGTCGAGCGTATCGATCTTTCCATCCAGTAGCTCTGTTGCGAGAAACTGTGGAGAGTCCAGACTCCCAAAGAAATAATCCTTTAATGTGCTTGGATCAGGAAATGCGAACTTGAGATTATTTTCATCATTTTTAAGAGATTGATGTTCGATGGAGTCTCCAAAACCATCATTGCATAAGTGTAATAGAGGTAGACAGTCCATTCGGCCAGCATCGATCAGTGAAGTTTCGAGATCACAATTCATATGGTTAAAGCAACATTGAGAAACCGAGTTTTCTGAATTTCTCTCGTAAATTTCGTCTGTCCAATTCTTGTTCATGACAGATGTCTCATCAGTATTGGAGTGAAAAAGAGAGGAGTCTGCTGTCGATGTCTCATTGGCGGTGTCATCTTTGTTCAGATTTGGGATCAAAGTCAGGGACTTCTGAGTTTGTCCTTCCGATTTTCCTGGCCATGAAGGCGATTCGCATTTATAACCAATGTCTGTGTACTGGTCCTGGTTGCTGAGCCCGTACATTTCCAAGTTATCATCGTGATCGTTCAAATCGAAGAATGACGAGTCCAAGCTGATCCGTTCACCATTGCACTCAACCGAAATTGATGAAGCTGGAGTTATCTGTAACCAGAAATTCGTCTGTTACGTCAATTGCATGTAAAAGAGGACAACTAAGACTCAATAATTTCATTTCAGAGAGTGTCGAATAACAGTGTTTTGAAACCGAAAAATATTCGAAACCCGCAATAGTTTTCAAACTTTTCATACCTCATTTTCGTCGAATAGTGAACCATTTTCAGATTCTACTGGCATACTTAGGATGTTGAAGATATTCTCATTACTGACGAAAACTCCACTATGCATGCAACCTGAAAGTAAATTTTGATAAAGTTGTGAAAAGGGAATTTTTTTTATATTTTGCAAAAAGTATTGGAAATCTCATACCTGATAGATCTGCCACTTCTGAATCATCGTCCGAACCACAATCTTCAAGAAAGCATGGATGATCAAACATAGAACTGCTTGAATTGCAGACTTTTTGATCACAACCCGGTGATGAAGCATAGACTTCTGGGTTTTCGCAATAATTGCTGACTGAATTCTTATCCATAAGAGACGACTCATCAGTGTTGGAGGTGAATGAGGATGAGTCCTTCGTCATATTTTCTTCGTCATCTTCACATTTATATAAGAATAAACTGGCTGTTGAAAAAAAGTTGGTTGGATTCTTGGGAAATGGTCCTCTTGGCTCATGATAAACAACGCTGAAGTCATCCTGATGATAAGATAGCTTTGAATCAGAAACTTCGGAGCTTCCCTCAGCAGATTGGCTGTTTGAAGGATTTCTGACCCTCTCAAAATCCATTCCATTCGTGAATCCGCTTGAGTCGCAAAGGGATTTAGTCATCAATCCAAAAACTGTTTCGGGAATAGCCGAGGAGTTCATTGCAGAGCATTGATAAGATTCTGCAAAGTGCTTTGTGTGATACGTTATGTTTTTTGATAATTTTACCTTTATTAGTATGGTCAGCAGACTGTGAAACTAATTTTCCCATTGAACTTCCGTCTGAATAACGATCCGCATAGTTTGAAATACTGTGAACCAGTTCTTCGATTGATTCTGAAAATAGGAATACTGGGGACTCCAAGTTTCCATACAAGAAATTCATGAGTTGCGATGGGGATGGAACTGAAAATGTTGGTCCTTCTCCATTATTTCCTATGGTGAAGCATAAATCCTCCGGTTGCATACTGGAAGATTCCGTATCTAGAAATCGAGGGATTTCCAGATCTCCGTACAAATAATCCATCAACGTTCTCGGGTTGGGAATTGCGAATGTGTTCCCATCGTGAATTGGTTCATTATTCCATGCACGTGTCGGACAAAGATTGGAGACAGGAACATCATCCAAATTTTTGTGATGGCGATGAAACTGCGATTCAAGGTTTCCAGAAGTCAGAGCATGATGATGGTTGGTCAGTGCAACTTCCTGAATTTCCGTTGTTCGATTCACATTGATCTTATGTTGTTTGAAAGCCAAATTTTCGAATAGGATATCAGGACCATTATTGGAATCCAGAGAATCAAAATGTGATCTATTGTCAGTGGTGCTCAGGACGAATATCCCAGTGAAGTCACATTGCTGAAACGGCATGCTCGGGGTCGGATGAACCAAGTTGAGAATGTCCTTGACAAACTTATTGCAAATAAAATGAGCATTGATCGAATTTTCTGGAAGCGATTCTGAAAAAAAGGAAAACTTCATGAAAACATATTTGAAATTTCAAAACCTTACCGATCTCATCAGTCCTCTGACTAGTATGCTCAGGAGGAGAACATGCAGTTAAGGAAGCATCCAAAGAATCCAACAGGATTGAAACGCTTTCAACAGGTTCCTGATAACACTCGCTAGTTTTGACGCTCTTACGAAGATCTTCCATGATTCTTGAAACGAAATTCAAATCCATGGAGATAGTGGATAGTTGGTGGAGGTTTCCATTCAGGCCAAGAGATTCGACTTGGCTGGACTCCGAGTAGGAATTCATTGAAATCGAAGTAGTTCGGTGAAACCCGCCAATCCCATTCGCCAAATCACCAAGACATGGAAGATCGTCCATACTCACATATCCTCCAAGAAACGCAAAAACCAAATGTTCGGTGAGACGGCTGAAGTTTGCTCCGTCATATCCATACAGGGAGTTTCCATTACTCATGTTTAATTCAGGAGAGTGCTGAATGGGAGTTTGTTGGTGAGAAGCCATCGACTTCACTGAAAAAAATGTATAGTTTTCTCCAAGATGTCATGAATTCTTACCCTTCTCAACTCCAGTTTCCTGGGCGGGACGGAGAAGTTGACCGCACATTTGAAGAGAAAGATCACGTCCAAGATCTGAAAAAAATGGTACGTAATCCGAAAAAAATTATGTTTCATGAAGCTATCAAAAAATTAGTGGATAGTAGAGATATAATTCGAAGAGTTCATAATGCCACTTCTCCTTCACATGTAGATCCTTTTCATAAAGGAATGGACAAAAAAGAGGTGAAAGAATAGTAGAAGAGGTGACCTTCATTCTGGTCTCACCCATCGTTTTTGCCTGCACTGAGACAGAGGTCACTATCGCATACCCACACCCCAGGAGAACGGGGGAGAGAGAGAGAGAGAGAGAGAGAGAGAGAGAGAGAGAGAGAGAAGGTGGTGGAGGCGTTGGGGCCGTCTGTCAAGTTGTTGGAAAAAATGAGAAGATCAGGAATAAAATCTTATAGAGAAAAAGATCAATGGAAGCATTAGAGTAAACGCAACTAGTGACAACCTCAACAAAATAGTTACAGGTACCTGGGAAATCTGGATGCAACAATGTGTTAGATTCGGTCGCATCCAAAGCATTCGGTAGTCTGGTGGGTTCGAATTCAGGGCCAGACCGGCCCATCACCAAACCGCGCTACCGGCTGCGCTATGCGGCCGGAAAGGCGCGACGACCAGGCTTGCCTATAACTGCCGGGGGAGAAAAAAAGACTTCGAAAAGTCCCCGTAGACTTTCATGTTCCACCACCTTTAACTGATCGGTTCGGTCCAGTATTCTCCTGACAGAATGTTATAAAAATGGAGTATAGAAACAGTTTGAATTTTTGAAAAAGATAATTCCGGTTTCATGAACTTTACAACATCATGAAGTTTGATAACAGGTTATTAGAGAAGCGATATTGGTCAAGAATATGATTTCTAAGGAAAGGAGAGGTTTGAAAACCCAGATTCAACATGGATAAAGGTTATGAAAAATTAGAAATTCTCAAATATTTTGATGGATTCTCAGAATGAAAACATTTTTGATGCCATCGCTACACAAAGTTCATATAACAACCTTACAGAAAGGGAAATAATCACATCTGGTTATGAACACAGATGATAATCAAAAATTTTGTTTCAAGAATACCGGAATAATAAGGGGAAAAACTTGAAAAAAAACAAAGTAACCCGTTTTAAAAAATATTCTACCAGTCTCATAAACTTGAAACACGAACGACAGCTTATATACCCATCGTTTCTTATGGAAGATTTGAAACATACAAGTTTGTAGTAGAATGTTGTTTTCAGTTTTCGTTTTGGTTCATTTGGAGCAAACGCTATTTTGGAGTTTGTTTCAGGTCACGTTCCTCGAAACCTTTTTGAAAGATCCCAAGAATTATTAGCGAACACCAAAAGCACGAAAGACTGGAAAACTACGACAATTTGAAAACAAGTAAACCAGTTGGAACGGCAAAGTTCCAGTGTTTTTTTTATTAGTTTTGGAAATTTTCTGTTTTATGAACGTTATGTAAAAATGTTTTTCTAGTGTCAAAGATTATCGTTAAATTTTTGAAGTAAATGATCATCTAACAAAAGGAGGAATATGAAAGTTTATCAGCAACTCGTTTCTTTCGAAAGATCAATGAAACCAAAGGAAGTTCAGTAAATTTACTCGTTCTGAACCACCAATGGGTCTACAAGACATTTTCTATCTACCTTCACAAGAGAAGGCCGTCTAGAAAGTTTTGATCAACCGCCAAAATTGAACGACGGGACTAGAGCGCATCAGTTCGACTCAATAATCTTGTTTTTACTTTGATAAAGAAACTGCTTCCATCTTGTTTGATTTAGTGTTTGATTTTTCAGCTATGTTCACTGTTCTAAAGGTGAAAAAAGCTACGTAGCTCACTACTTGAGACATTAGGATGAGTGTAGAATCTTTTTATTTTTCAAGGGTCAGGTACTTCCTCAATTCAGCTTTTGAACTGGACAGTCGATCAGAAGAGCCCGCCCAATTTTAGATAGTCATTTTCAAAAACTCATTCAACAATATTTATTGGAATAATACTGGAAATGCATCTAAAAAACAGCTGTTTTTATAAGGTATGAGGTGAGAAAAAACAAATTGATGGGGAAACCCGAGTCATTGAGATACCGGGAAATTTATTATTATACACTACACAGGGCATAACGCACCAGTTTACGATTAAGATCAAGTGGACAGAAGATATTAAGGAAAATCAGATCTCATACAGAAATTGGCAATATGGAACAAAAAATAAATACGATACGGTCTCAATATATAACATCTAATAGAGAAAAAATGTGTTCTTGGGGACAAAATAATGATACAAAACTGAAAGAGATAGAGATCCTAAATTGACCGTAGACCTAATTGAACATGGGTAGAGTTGGAGTGGATGCATCGTGATTTGAGTCGCCCTGTCCGATTTCAAAGCTATAATTTTCCCAGCGATCTTCTTCATACATTTGCTTGAAGTTTCTCATGTACGTCCAGTCGAAATCCTGCCCGACGAATTGTGCTCCGAACAAAAAATCATCAATTTCCTTAGGCGCTTCTTCTGTCACATCGATTGGCTCTGAGGATTGAGGCTTCTGAAAATTCGAGTTAGTCAGAAAATATTTTCGTTATCAATTTTTTACCTGCTCTTGTTGCACGTTGAGCTTTTTGAAGGGATGGAAATGGAGATCACTCTTCTTTCGAATCTTATTGATTTTTACCAACTGGACGTGCTCAGCGCTTTCAGAATCACTTTTCAGGATTGCATCAGTGGAAATTTCCGCAAATGTCGAAGAAGTTGAGCTATCATGAGGATGGAGTTTTGGTGAAAAAAATGAATTGACCGGGTTGATTGATTGCCCATAGATGGTTGGGTCTGAATAAACATTACGTAGCAAACAAAACTAGAGTCTCAATGAAAATTCATCGATAACTATTTTTTGAAAACAGTTTGAAACATTATGTTTTTTTGTAAGTTTGTTTGGGAAAATAAAAAAATATGCGACCGGACCGTTCAAAAAATTGCTTTTGTCACTCCGTGACCCCTTTTTTCTAATGTGTGAAACAGTGTACTAACCTTGACACAAAAGGTAAGGCTCATTGCTTTCACCGTCCTGACTGTAGATCGATGAAGTGCTTATTTTATTGAGCTCCGAAATTTTCATAATTTTAAGAGTGCTCTTTCCGATGCCACTGAAGTCTTCTGAATTCAATGAACCATCCATCTTCGTCAATCCTACGAAACTCGGAGATTTCTGTCCATCAAATACAGTTTGATCAGTTCGATAGGTGGTATAGTCAAAGATAAGTGACTCCTTTTGTCCAGAAATCAGTGGATCTTTGTGGATTATGGGAGTTGAAGGTGGAGATGCATTGATGGCGACAGCATCGAATCGGACTTTCTCGGGTTGTCCACTAATCGTTTGGTCTGAAAAGAATGTGGGACATAGAACTGAAAATCATAAACAAATCTCGGTTTCAGGACTTTATCATCTTGGCTACAAAACAATTACCGTTGGTAGCTTATTGTCTAAGTGTCTCGAAATTTAACTCACTTTTCTCTTGATCTTGAACCGCATTCTTCCCGTCGTCCACCTCTGAAGACTCCATTTCAAGAGAGAAAATCTGACGGAAACCACTGAATTTCACGGGACTTGGCATCAGGAATTATTCTTCAAGTTTTGCTGAAAACAAAGAAAATGTTGGAAATTGACGAATGATTATGTAAAGGAACGAGAGGCACAGAACGAGTAGTGGAGGAAAGACCCGCTATTTTTCTCGCAGGGGGGGGGGGGGGTAGTGTGTTTTGCTACCCAACGAGGAGAGGGTCAAGAAAATCAATGAATATGTGGGGGAGTAGTCAGAATTCCGTGACAGAACTGACTCAAAACAAAGACTCCACTGAAACAATAAAAAAATGTTCAAAACATAAAAAATTGAAACTGAATGCTAGTTAGATCCGAAACATCTAGCATTCTGAGAGTTTTTGTTTTGAGCTCAACGAAATCTTCCAATTTCATTCGTCTTGTCAGTTCTTCATAACTTGAAAATCCCAGGCTCCTGAACACAGTTTGATCCATCAAGTTGGCAGTGTACTTGAGGCTCTTTTTGTCCAGCAATCAATGAATTTTTGCAGACGATGAATTTGGGAGATGAGCGTGGAGATCCATTGACTATGGAATCATTCAGTTAGTGTCTCTCGGGTTCCAGCACTCGTCGACTAATCGGTTCGTCCGTGTAAACAGTAAAATGTAATGGATAGTTATTTTTTAAAAACTTGTTGAAACAAACATTTTTCAAGGTTTTGTCAAAATGTGTTATTCACCTCGACACAAATTACACGACAAGTTACATTCAACGCAGCATTGACACTTATTTGACAGGTATCCAGTCATGTTTAGATCCGAAGCATCCAGCGTAGCAGGAGCTGAGGAATGAGATTCAAAATGCGGGAAATATTTTTTGAACGTCGAGTGAAACGGTTTCTAATGAGGACTATTATGAACTCGCTGCTCTTAGAAATGTGGTTTCTTTATGCTTTCCTAAAATCAATAAAACTAATGAGAGTACAGTGAATTTACTCATTTTGGACAAACCCGAGCTTGAGGAATTTCGAAACACAAACAAAATTCGCAGGATGCAGTATTGCTTAATGAAAAGATGTGATCCAACGTTTATATTTCTCGATGTGATTCTCAAATGCTTATCTCAAAACCGAAAATGTTTTTTTTTAACAAAACAGTAGAAAAATGAACCAGAACAAATATTGATTGTTTTAGTGTCCTTTGCTCATTGAATCCTTTGGAGACATTATTGAACCAATAACAGTAGAAAAACTGTGTTACTGTGTTTCTGGAACAGAAATATTTTCAGGAATAGTAATTCGTCTTTTTTCATCAGAAAACATAACAATTAACCTATAATACATGAAACCAAATGCACGAATGTTCACATCAATGAAATATCTGATGTAATAAATATTGTAAGACCTGAAAACTGTATTTGATTCAATGATACCATAGGGAAAACATATTTAAAAGTCGGTCAAGTTCAGCAACCATTAATTGAAAAAAGAAAAAGCTCTTATTGATAAATGGACTATGTGAGACGTAAAAGTTGGAGTATCAGATTTTGTGAGAGATGTGTAGATGACTACCAAAGTTAGTTATCACTGAGCAAGTAAATTCCAAGAGAAGAGTTATTGAAGAGTTGAAAAATTCAAAACTTGTTGTTGACTCATAAAAAAGTTCGTCCAGCCGGATAATTTTGGAAACTCATCTCTTCTATATACTAAAGGAATAGCTCTGTGTGTGTGTGTGTCTGTCCAGCACTTATCCCTGAATAACTTTTGTACCCCTCGACCGTTTTCTATCATATTTAGCATGTAGTCATAGGTCACCGAGCGCTTCAATTCTATAACGTTTGGAGCATGGGTTACTGTAGGGATACGGTAGCTACAGTAACCAGATGACTCAGCAATAGCTAGAAAACGGGTTCGAAGTGCTCAGAATTGTTCCATTTTTTGCATGTACTACCTAAGGGACCCCAATAGTACACCGTCAAAAAATGGTGAAGATTACTGTAGGATTACGGTAGTTATGGTACTCCGAAAACTCAACTGGCAAGCTCTGGATGGATAACCTTCCAGAACATTTTCCTTCTTTCCAGAAGCTTCTAGAACCTTCAAAACCTTCCAGAATCTTCTAGAAACTTCCAGAACTTCTAGAATCTTCCAGAACTTCCAGAAACTTCCAGAACTTCTAGAATCTTCCAAAACTTCCAGAAGTTTCTAGAATTTTCCAGAACTTCTAGAAACTTCCAGAAACTTCCAGAAACTTCTAGAAACTTCTAGAAACTTCCAGAAGCTTCTAGAATCTTCCACAACTTCTAGAAACTTATAGAACTTCCAGAAACTTCCAGAAACTTCCAGAAACTTCTAGAAACTTCTAGAACCTTCTAGAATCTTTCAGAACTTCTAGAATCTTCCAGAACTTCCAGAAACTTCCAGAAACTTTCAGAAACTTCTAGAAACTTCCAGAAACTTCTAGAAACTTCTAGAACCTTCTAGAACCTTCTAGAACCTTCTAGAATCTTTCAGAACTTCTAGAATCTTCCACAACTTCTAGAAACTTATAGAACTTCCAGAAACTTCCAGAAACTTCCAGAAACTTCTAGAAACTTCTAGAACCTTCTAGAACCTTCTAGAACCTTCTAGAATCTTTCAGAACTTCTAGAATCTTCCAGAACTTCCAGAAACTTCCAGAAACTTCCAGAAACTTCTAGAAACTTCTAGAACCTTCTAGAACCTTCTAAAATCTTCTAGAATCTTTCAGAACTTCTGAAATCTTCCAGGAACTTCTAGAAACTTCTAGAACCTTCTAGAAACTTCTAGAATCTTCTAGAAGAATCTTCCAGAACTTCTAGAATCTTCCAGAACTTCTAGAATCTTCCAGAAACTTCTAGAAACTTCTAGAACCTTCCAGAAACTTCCAGAAACTTCTAGAATCTTCCAGGAACTTCTAGGAACTTCCAGAAACGTCAAAACATTTGATTATTTTGGCGGGAATTCGAATTTTCGAAATTTTTAGCGCGAATTCAAATTTTCGAAATTTTTGGCGGGAATTCAAGCTTACGAAATTTTTGGCCGGAATTCAAATTTTCAAAATTTCTGACGGCAATTCAAATTAGCAACTTTTTTGGAACAGGATGGAGGCTTAGGGTGCATCACTGTCCAATGATCAAAAATGAGTTTAGGCGTGGCAAATTAACCCCCCCCCCCCTTGAGGAGCGCAGCGACGAACAAAAAGGAGGTGAGCCGCCGTAGGCGGCGCCACCGACTGGTTGAACCTAACTAACAAGGGAAGGTCCCCAGGTGTCCCCTCGGGATTTCTTCGATATTTTGTGGGTAGGTAGGAATGGGGTGCCCAACCTCAAATCCGAAGTTAGAGGTGCGCTCTCGGAGGTTTACTGGAGTTACAGTACATTTTTTGTTTTTTGAGTGAAATCTGACCGGCCAACTTTGGAGAGTCATAACTCCGTTCATTTTTGAGTAATCCAATTGGTTTTTTGCTCATTCGAACCAGTAATAAGTGGTCTACAAAAAAGTCTCTTGGAGCACTATTCGATCACTTCAAGCACAATCAGAGAGTGCCATATATGAAAAGATGAGATATAAGTGAACTCAGTTAGTGCCAATTTTTGGACATCCGGTCTCGGGGGACCATCACCATTCGGTTGGGGGTGGCAAGTGAGGTCACTATACATACTCAGATATAGGTCTCACCTTTAACTTACGAGACTTATTCAGAGTTTTTTAGAAAAAATTCCAATTTTCATGTATAGGGATACGTGGTATGGTCCAGAAATCCAAAAATTAAAAATTTCCAATTCTAATTCTATGAGTTTTAGACAGCTGCACTCATTACCAAAAACTGATTTTTCCTTTTAAAAACAGAAAATTTTCTCGAAAAACGACAAAAGTAGATTAAGGCCAAAAAATCCACGTACCCCTATACATGAAAATTGGAATTTTTTCTAAAAAACTCTGAATAAGTCTCGTAAGTCAAAGGTGAGACCTATATCTGAGTATGTATAGTGACCTCACTTGCCACCCCCAACCGAATGGTGATGGTCCCCCGAGACCGGATGTCCAAAAATTGGCACTAACTGAGTTCACTTATATCTCATCTTTTCATATATGGCACTCTCTTGATTGTGCTTGAAGTGATCGAATAGTGCTCCAAGAGACTTTTTTGTAGACCACTTATTACTGGTTCGAATGAGCAAAAAACCAATTGGATTACTCAAAAATGAACGGAGTTATGACTCTCCAAAGTTGGTCGGTCAGATTTCACTCAAAAAACAAAAAATGTACTGTAACTCCAGTAAACCTCCGAGAGCGCACCTCTAACTTTGGATTTGAGGTTGGGCACCCCATGCCTACCTACCCACAAAATATCGAAGAAATCCCGAGGGGACACCTGGGGACCTTCCCTTGTAAGAAAATATAACACCGTTTCAATTAGTGAAGAAACCCACGTAGCTCACTGCTTGAAACATTAGGATGAGTTTTTCTTTCGGGTTTCGGATAATTCCTGGAAATTATTTTTTTGAACGGTCTTCACAGTTCATAGACCACGGCCCGGCGAAATCTACGCGACGCGCAAAACGTGCTCACATTTTGCAATGGAACTCAACAATTCTCTATGATTTTTCTGATTTTATTTAAAGAAAAGATGTATTTGAACACGCTGAATCCGAAAAAATTGGTTTCGATAGGGCTTTATTACTTAGTTTTTGAGATGAAAATTGACGAAATGCTCATTTTTCCGTTGTTGCTAAGACATGGATATCATTATAACAATGCTTTTTCCGTGACTTTATGCCGAATGAATGCTTGTTCATGAATTTTGAACAATAATTTACTATTTTTTGCTTCGTACAATGATCACAAAGTCGATGCACTACAAATTTGAAAGTGAATAGTAGACGATAAGTATGCGACAACCTGGTCATCCTCTGTGCAACTTTGCAAGCACCGGTAGACCAAAAGAAAGCAAGCGATTGGCCTCAATAGTCTACAAAATGTACTCTTTTCAACTGCGAGGCAAGCACCGCTAGTCGGGGGCTCCTCCATCGAAGCTTGCCCGGGGAATACACGATTTGGTCCAGATTCATCCGATATGGGGCTGTG
>GL379915.1:0-17332 GCA_000143925.2 Caenorhabditis brenneri | reverse complement strand
TAGAAGAGGTGTACCTGTGTAACCCCCATTATTACCAGTATATTCCAGAGAAAAAAAAACCCGGTTGGACTGAAAGAGGACCAGAGCTTCTAAAGGCGGGAAGCTCGATTTTTTCCCGATAAAGCGTTCTTATTCCCCGATAACCTTAACAAAGGGAAAGGTCCCCCAGGTGTCCCCCTCCCAGGGATTTTTTAGGATTATTTGGTGGGTAGGGTAGGGCCGGGGGGTCCCTCCCCCTCCAAATCCAAAGTTACCGGGGGGGCTTTTAGAAGGTTTACTGGGAGTAACCAGTAAGTTTTTAAATTTTTTTTCGGGAAATTTTTTTCAGTCAACTTTGAAGGAGCCCTTAACTTTTTTTCTTTTTTGGACCCATTCTGCTTGGTTTTTTGTCATTGAACCCAGCAATAAGTGGTTACAGAAAAGTCTCTTGGAGCACTTTTCGATCACTTAACCTGGTTCAGTACATCAACAAATATGAAAAACTTGAGTGTAAGTGAATTCAGTTAGAGCCAATTTTTGGACATCCGGTCTCGGGAGACCATCACCATTCGGTTAGGGGTGGCAAGCGAGGTCACTATGCATACTCAGATATAGGTCTCACCTTTGACTTACGTGACTTATTCAAAGTTTTTCAAAAAATTTCACACTTTTCATGTATAGGGATACGTAGTAGAATCCAAAAACAAAAAAAATGAAATTTTCTAAATCTGGTTCTAAAAGCTTTAGACCTCTGTAATGAATGAAAAAAACCTATTTCCCAATTTTAAAATCGACTAATTTCTTGAATAACGGCTGAAGTATAATTTGGCCAAAAAATCCACGTATCCCTATACATGAAAAGTGTGAAATTTTTTGAAAAACTTTGAATAAGTCACGTAAGTCAAAGGTGAGACCTATATCTGAGTATGCATAGTGACCTCACTTGCCGCCCCCTACCGGATGGTGATGGTCTCCCGAGACCGGATGTCCAAAAATTGGCTCTAACTGAATTCACTTACACTCAAATTTTTCATATTTGTTGATGTACTGAACCAGGTTGAAGTGATCGAAAAGTGCTCCAAGAGACTTTTCTGTAGACCACTTATTGCTGGTTCGAATGAGCAAAAAACCAAGCAGATTGCTCAAAAAAGAAAAAAGTTATGGCTCTTCAAAGTTGACCGATGAAATTTCACCAGAAAATTGAAAAACATACTGTAACTCCAGTAAACCTCCGAGAGCGCACCTGTAACTTTGGATTTGAGGTGAGGCACCCCAGGCCTACCTACCCACAAAATATCTAAGAAATCCTGAGGGGACACCTGGGGACCTTCCCTTGTAAGTTTTAGCAAAGTCCTGGCAAGGATACCGAAACTTTCGCGAAAATTTCCCTCAGATATATGTTCACATTAATAAAAAATTGGAGGCAGAAATTATTGGAGCACCTTGAAACTGTAATTGATAGATTAACAACGAAAAATTCATTGAGTGTGAAAAAGTCGAACGAAAAAAATCTAACTAATAATGTGGATACTGTGAAAGATGAAGTTTGAAATTACATATTCGGTAGGAAATATAAATACCTAATTCCCAGAGAAGAAAGCATTGAAAAATCCAAAATTTGTAACAAAGTTCTGTATCAATCAATATCAATCTCGAATTAGCATTGCATCGACCCGTGATCGATAATCACAAGCTAACAGCAAGTTTTTTTTTAAACATTCAACTGGAGAAATAGGAGACTGTATAAAAAAATGGGAGAAAATTTTTGATTTTCTCTAGGTTTTCGCATTTCTGTATTTCTGTTTTTTGTGACACCTTACTCTTTTAAATTATTTCAAAATATAAGTCATTGAAAAATAAATAAACGCAAAACTTGGAAAGTCTTTATATAATTTTCATGAAATATAAAACTTTAAAAAAGTGGAAAACTCATTGAAACCTAGCTGAAAAATCAAACACTGTTTCATTAGGTGAAGAAACCTCCATCGCTCACTACTTGAAACATTGAAAGGAGTATAGGCTCTTATTATTATTCAAGTGTCAGGTACTTTCTCAATTCAGCTTTTGATCTGGACTGTCAATCGGAATGGCCTCCTGAGCTTGTGTTTTTCAATCAAGGCTGTCAAAACGTGCGGCTGGCCGAGGCCGCGGCCGGCCGGCCGCGGCTTTTTCCAAGATGTGCAAAAAGCCGCGGCCTCGGCTTTTTGCACATCTCCCCCTCTCTGCTTTATGCGTTTTGAAGTGTTAACAACCCAAATTTCCTGTTGAAATGAAGGAGGGGGAAATGTGCAAAAAGCCGTGGCCGCGGCCGCGGCCGGCCGGCCGAGGCCGCGGCTTTTTGCACATTTCCTCCCCTCGGCCGGCCGAGGCCGCGGCCCTGTGCGGCCGGCCGCGGCTGGCCGCGGCCGGCCGTTTAACAGCCTTGTTTTCAATAACTCATTCAACAATATTTATTGAAATAATACTGGAAATGCATCAAAAATACCGATATTTTCATAAGTGGTGAGAGAAAACACAATCATGGGGAAACCCGAGTCATTGAAATACCGGGGAATTTAGGATTATACACTACACAGGCCTTTCTTACGATTAAGATAGAATGGGTTCTTGGGAACGAGAAAAATTAGATCTCATACGGAAATTGGCAATATGGAACAGAAAAAATATACGGCATGGTCTCAACATATAAAATCTAATTAAGATAAAACTGTGTTCTCGGGGACAAAATAATGCTGCAAAACTGAAAGAGGTAGAGATCCTAAATTGAGCGTAGACCTAATTAAATGACGGCAAAGCTGGCGTGGATTCATCGTGATTTTGCTCATCCTGTCCGATTTCATAGCTATAATTTTCCCAGCGATCTTCTTCATACATTTGCTTGAAGTTTCTCATGTACGTCCAGTCAAAATTCTGTCCGACGAATTGTGCTCCAAAACAAAAATCATCAATTTCCTTAGGCGCTTCTTCTGTCACATCGATTGGCTGTGAGGGTTGAGGCTTCTGAAATTTCAAGTTAGTCAGAGGAGGATATTGTTGTCAGTTTTTACCTGTTCGTTTTGCACATTGAGCTTTTTGAAGGGAAAAAAATGAAGGTTTGCTTTCTTTGGAGTCCGTTTGATTTTTCCCAATTGGGTATGTTCAACTCTTCCAGAATCACATTTCAGGATTCCATCAGTGGCAATCTCCTCGAAGGTCAAAGAAGCTGAGACATCATGAGGATGGAGTTTTAGTGAGGAGGATGGATCGACCGGTTTAATTGATTGTCCATTTTTGATTGGGTCTGAGAAAACGATACGTACAAAATCAAACCAGAACCGCATTAAAAATTCATCGATAACTCTTTTTTGAAAACTAGTTGAAACATTGGATGTCTTCCGGAATTTTTTCGGGGAAAGTAGAAAAAAATCCTACAACGACAAGCGAACATTGATATTGCCCCACAGTTTCCCCTATTTTTGAATACGTGAAACAGTATACATGACTAACCTTGACACAAAAGGTGACGCTGATAACCTTCACCGCCTTGACTGTAATTCGATAAAGTACCCATTTTATTAAGCTCCGAAGCCTTCATAATTCTAAGAGTGTTCTTTCCGATGCCATTGAAGTTTTCAGAACTCATTGAACCATCCATCTTCGTCAATCCTACGAAACTCGGAGGTTTCTGCCCATCAAATACCGCTTGACCCACTCGATAGGTGGTATAGTCAAAGATAAGTGACTCTTTTTGTCCAGAAATCAGTGGATCTTTGTGGATTATGGGAGTTGAAGGTGGAGATGCATTGATGGCGACATCATCGAATCGGACTCTCTCTGGTTGCCCACTGATCGTTTGGTCTGAAAAGAATGTGGGACATAAGACCGAAAATTTGAAAAAAATCTCGGTTTCAGGACTATATTATTTGGGTTACAGAATATTTGCCGCTGGTGGTTTGTTGTCTCTTATTTAATTTTCAAAATTTAACTCACTTTTCTCTTGGTCCTGAATCGCATCATTCTTCCCGTCGTCCACCTCTGAAGACTCCGTGTCAAGGGAGAAAATCTTACGACAACCACTGAATTTCACTGGACTTGGCATCAGCAATTATGCTTCAAGTTTTTCTGAAAACAAAAAATGTAGGGGATTCATGAATGATTATGAATTCAATGGAAAGGAACGAGAGGCACAGAAGGCAGAGTGGAGGAGACGACTTGCAAATTTCTTCCGTGAGGGGGGAGGGGGAGCGTGTTTGCCACCCAGCGGGGAGAGGGTCAAGACAATCAATGAATATGTGGGGATGAGTCATAATTCCGTGACAGAACTAACTCAAAACAAAGACTCTACTGATACAATAAAAAAAATTTGAAAATGCACGGGGCAGTTCCATTTACCAAAGTCAACTAAACGTACAAAGCCTAACCCAAATTGAACGTTTTGAAACATAAAAATTGAAACTGAATGCTGGAAGTATGTATCTAGTAACAACACAAGTCATATTTTTGTAATTGTAAAGAAACATCTCTCAAACATAAGTGACTCACCATTCAGAAAACATGATTGTTGTGAAACGTTAAATTATCCATGAAAACTAGGCTATCCCGGATCAGAACTGTCTTTTTATACTTTGTCTGCTTGATCTGTTATGCATTTCGCACCATCTTATTGAGCATTCTTACTCTCTCATTTCATACTCAATCAGATTTTTAAAAACCAAAATCCCAGATTTGTTAATATTCAAAGTTTCAGGGGAGGAAGTCCTAGCATTGCCAAAGCTAAAAACTTTGAAATAAAGTGACAGTTGTGAAACAGAATATTAATAATGTTGGAAGTTTGTTTCTTCTGTGTGATAAATGCTGAACAATTGTAAAAATTGTGAAAAACATGGATAACAAGATGACACTGAGCTGATATGTTATGGATAGCATAAAACTAGAGTAGTGAAACAGATGCCATAGGAAAACCTATTAAGAAAACAAAACGCTTCTATGATTTTCAAAACTTGCTGTTACAAAGATAAGGTATGATTAACAAGGAATATCATTTCTGATGAAGCGTTTTTCTCGATTGGTAATATAATTCGTTTGATAAAAACTCAATGGAAGGGAAAAAACAAACTGAAAAAAAGTAGATTCGAGAAAAATATACCTTGCTTGAACACCCTATTCAGTATCTTGAATTGCTTTGGCGAATAAAATCAGAGCGGTAAAGAAAATTAATTCCACATCGCTGTAAACTCATTTTGTCGACAATTATTGACTAACTCTACATTCATTGAAATTCAAAATATAACAGTTTTTCTTATATTTTTTGCAAAGTCCGAATCACTGGATTAAGTCGTAAGCATGATGGTTAATGTCTACTGTAAAACACAAAAAAATATATTTCAGCCAAGGCACCTCTAGACACGAATTGTGGATAAGTAGAAGAAAAAACCAAATATACAGAGAACAGAGAGTTAGCTCCAAAACATCTAATAATTTGAGAGTTTTCGTTATGAGTTCGCTGAAATCTCCAAAATCCATTGACCCGTCCATCTTTCTCAGTTCTTCATAACTTGGAAATCCCAGGCTCCTGAATACGGTTTGATCCACCAGGAAGACAGGGTAGTTGGAAACCGGTGACTCGTTTTGTCCAGCAATCTGTGGATCTCTGTTGACGGCGAATGTGGGAGATGAGGGTGGCGATCTTCTCAGCAGAGTAAAAAATTATTGACAACTATTTTTTTGAAAACTACTTGAAACATGAAACGTTTTTCAAAATTTTGTTAAAATCTATTACTCACCTTAACACAAATGGCATGGCAAATTACCTTCACCACAGCATTGGCCTTTATTCTACATGTATTTAGTTTTGATGAGCTCCAAAGCATCCAGCACTGCAAGTTGGAGGTTGGTCTGAAATCATAAATTTAACAGTTTCAAAACTAGTTCATCAGTTTGCAGCAGCTAATGGAAAATCAAAAAACTAGAAAACCTAGGTTTTCAAAAAAATATACTGCTACAAAGAAGCGGTAAAAATGACAAGAAAATCAAGTTTTGATTCTAATCGTTCATGTATTACTACGAGCCAGTGAGCATTTCAAAGCCTGAACTGGGAAATAGTAACCCCGATAACTATTTCCACACAAGTCCTATCGGCTTATGGCCCCAAATGAATTTGGATTCAAAACTGATGGTCAAATCTGAATGATTGTTTTGAAACACAATTAATTTTGCTTAGCAAAAACTGAGATGGTGAATATGAAATTGATGGATGCGACCCATGATGATTAACTAGCCCCAATGAACGCAAACTCACTATATTGAATCGCAAACACGATGATAAGGGACTACTATGAATCACAAAAAAACTGTAATACAATCAGGACATCTGGAGACGTATTGTGGATAAGTCCTTGTCACGCTGTCACTCAAACCTGCTACAGAGGAGAAGATGAATCTTAAAAACTGTCAGGCATAATTGTATTTGTGAGAAACCAGTCAAAGGCTTCAAAATTAAGAATGAGCATCTAACACGAACGACCACTATCCAACAATTGAATCAAAAAGCTTACAAACCACCTGAAACATGAAATATTTTCTGACTTGAAGTAATTTGAAGCATCTGAAAATCAACAAGAAGACGAGCACCAAATCCCAGATTTATTCAAACAAAAATTATGAACAACCGTCTTCACAACAACTATAAACCAGAAAAGGACCATTTAAAGACAAAAAGGGAATTTCAAAAGGTCAAGCATTGTCCTTACCAGGCCAAGTTGGAGATGCTGGCCTCCATGCTGGGTCTTCGTTGTTGTAAACGTAAGATGTGGGCGTGTAGTTCAGGCTCGGGCAGGGCTTCTGTTGCTGGAATGTTTAGGGTAAAAGAATCAATAATTTGAAAAAGTTTGAACTTGAATTAACCTAATCTTCAAAAAAGGTATTTTTCAAAAATGAGGGCAACAACGAAAATCCTTCTACAGGCTGTTAGAGGGTTGTCTGAAAGTATACATCCTAGTACTAACAGGACCATCTTGGAAGTCCAATGTGGTGAATAGAGGTGATTCAGATAAGAATATAAAAATTCGTTTTCAGCAATAGTATTGCCTAATAATTTTTCAGACAGTTCCAATCGGACAACCTCTTTTCTAAAACAAAATTATTTCACCTCTGGATATGGTTCATATCTGCCTGACTTCTTTTGATTCCTCTTCTTTACCGCTGGCTTGCACTTTTTCTTCTCCTTGCTAATCGATCTTGAAGAAATCTTCGGAGCTCTGACAGGCTCTCTGCAAACTGCACGGGAACGATCCGTTCCATTGGAGGAGCCGTGGGATCTGGAGGTTCCTGGGGCATCTAGAAGATTTCATTAGGTTTTGAATGTTCCGAAAGATAAACTTACTCATTCTGAAACTAATTGGGAGGAGGATGCAAAGAAAATGAAACTGCAAGGTGTTGCCAAGTTATCTGGAAACATTGGTAATGACAAATTATTTATTTATTAAATTTAGAAAATACAAGAAACTTTCAAAAAAGGTCTGAAACATAATAAAATGATTGAAGAAAACTATACACATTCTCTGCACTCACCCAAAAAACAATTGACTGGGAGACGACCAGAGAGAGACACCCTTTGCGGTTAGTGTTTGTTGATCTCTACGTATGGCGGCAAAGCAAGCGCGCTCTACGGAGAACCGTCAGAGATGGCGAAATAGGAACCAGGCAAGTAAGTGGAAAACTCACCTGTACGATTGTAGGGCACGACGCGACCGCAACGCTCTAAACGGCATAGAGGTTCTGGCAATCTTAGGACGTGAAGCAACCCCTACACCGACTATTTTTCATTTTAAATCGCTTTTGATGAGCAGTTTTTGGAACACAATTTTATTTCAGATAGCAAGTATAATTATTCAATCAAAAAGAAGACAAAAAAATGCTGAATAGGGCAAATGACACATTCTATAAATATGGTAACTGTAAGAAATATATGGCACAGACTTGAAAATCGATAGAAAAAGCGCATGGTGGAACACGGTATTAAAGTTCTGCCAGGATAAATACACTTAACAGGGAACTGAAAGAGAAATTTCTGTCTATAAAATCACAGAGAAAAACAGATTCATCATCATGAAATCTATGAGCTAAATTTGATGCGTGATTAGAAATTGTTGGCTAGAGAGGTATACTGAGATGCTGGAGACAAATTATCTATTGATTGATGAAGTGGTCTCCAAAACATCCATCATCGGCGGCCAATCTATTGGTGTTGCTGTAACAGGGTTGTGGGATCTCGGCCTGGTGGTTCTGCTTCTTCTGAAAGAAATGAGCCTAGGTTATATACATAAAGGATTTTTAAAGATTCTTACCTTCTGTTGGTTTTTCTTAGACGAGCTCCTGGCATATGGATGGCTTCGAAGGTTTTTCTTATTAGAGCTATCCTTTTCATCATGTATGTTTATGTTGGGAGTCGTTCCATTGAACAGTGGCGATAGAGGAAGTAGAGACGAGGAGACTGAAGTGACGGGATAGAAGATTCCTGAAAAGAAACGTTTGATGTATTCTTGAGTAGAAGTTGTATATCTTACCTTCATCCTGATCCTTCGTTTCATCCTTGTCATGGTTCAGAACCCATCCAGTTGGGACATTTGAAAGAGTTATGTTTGTTGTCAAAGGAAGTCCATGATCAGCCAAGTACCGATCAACAACTTCTTGATTGTTCTTCTTTGTGTCTTCCAGGTCCCCAGATTTTCCGAAGAGAAACTCCTGGATGTCGAATGATGGGATTGAAAATGTTGGGAAATTCTCTGGTGCGTCCGAAGTGTTAATGTTCTCGAATTTTTTGGAGAGCTTCTTCATGAAGCACGATCCGAGTTTGACGGAGTTCTCTGAAATTGAAATGTGAAGAAGAAGGCTTGATACCGATGTAACAGAAAAAGAGGCTCTGAAAGTGAGTACTTTGAAACGGTGAAAACTTGAAATTTCCAATATTTGTTCATCGAAATACATAGGGTGTGAGGTTATCAACCTAGCCAAAACTTTTACAGATTCAGGAAATTCATGTACCAAAACAAAAATCTAGGCTCTCAGTTATGAAAGGTATTTTTGTTAACACTGTTTATAAGAAAAATAGTCTACAAACAAAAGTTACTGCTTTTTTAAGCTATCTGGCGAGTATGAAACAGTTCATTTTCTGAAAACTGTAACCTATGAAGTTACTGTTTCAAAGTGTATCTTTAAGTTCCTAGTAATCAGTTATTATGTTTTTTGTGTCGTTATTTTTTTATACATACCTTGTCCACTATTGTACTCCTCCTGAACAACCAGATTATCTTGCTCGAAGGCGTCGTAACTATCTTCCTTGCCTATCATTTCCAATTGTTCAGATTGATTCATTTTGAAAAACCAGTTGAAAAGAAGAATGATGAGTTAGTGTCTCTGCAGCGAATCGATACTGTATGCAAAGGGATTACACTGGCTGTCTCTCCTGTCTTCCCACAGGGAGGCGGATGGAGGTGGACGTGAAGAAGAGTGGACCACTCGACCCTCAAAGGTATTGACTCCACCCCTTTATTCATTTGGGTCCCTCATTTCTCTGTTTGGTTGCGGAGTCAATTTAATAAAAAAAACTTATTGTTTTCTCGAAAAATGGAATTCAAGAAACATTAAAAAAACTTTATTCAGCAGTAGTATTATTAAAGCACATTCGATGATAGACAGTGAGAGAAACTCTGAACCCCGTACATTTTGAAACAATATATAGCGACTAGATCTTAAAAAGACTTTTGAATCCAAAAAATAAGTGAATCATCATCTAATCAATACAATTCTCATCACTATCCCTTTTGGGTTTCCTTGTAAAACTGGATAGCCTGACCATTGGAGTGATACTTCTCCGCTTCGACCTGTTGATCTGATCCAATCGATTGAATCTGGGACTACTGGCATCTGGAGATCCAGGCTCCGGTTGATTATTCTGGATTTGGTTTTGGAGGTGTTCAGATGATGGAGTTTGGGTATGGGAGAGTAGGCGGGATTCTCTCTGAAAACACCAAATAATTAGAATTAGTAGGCTGATGACGAATTGCCATTGAAATGTAGCCGACCAGGAAAAAATGCATTTGAAACAGGGAAAATAGCTTACCTTGAATGCTTCCCTTCTAAAATGCTCCTGTTTTGCAGTCTCAATTCTAACCCAGTGTGGGACATCAGGCACCAGAATATCAATTATCATCTTTGACGCCAGAATAACATGCTCCAGAACTACAATAATAAGAATTTGACCACCCCAGGACAGGTCTGGCCAGATACGTTGGACTAGTCCGGATTGGCCGATAAGAGCACAATTCACAATGACTCCAAGGACCCCGAGGAGCTGAAAATTTCAGATTACAGTTTCTTATAGAGCTTAGATTAGCAGAAGTGGAAACTGCTCCAATTGATCTAGGTACCTAAAAAAAAATTAAACTCCAAGGAGCTGAAAAATAAAGGTTACTGTTTCTTTGAGTTCTTAGATAAGCTGGAGCAAAGACTGCTCGATCCTATACTTATTTTTAAAAGCTGATATTACTCTACCTCCATAGCCTTCTGCCATGCTCCAATATCCTTCACTCTTCTTCCAAATGGTCTCTGAACAGTATTACAGAGCTTGAAGGCATCCACTTTGATCTCCAATAAATTATTGAACAGAGCACAAGCCGCTGCCAATGGAAAAGCTGGAGAGAACAGCAACACATAACCAAACTGTATGAACATCTCTAGAAAATCATCCAAAGGACGGGCATACACAGCCATTACACTCTCCAATTCCGCTTGTGTTATTTCTGGATTGGAATCCTGGTTTGGTTTGAATTCTGGGCATGGTAGACGTTCAGTTTTCATTGAAAAATCTTCCCGGAATATCGAAGAAAGGGTACGAAGCTGTTTGAAATCATCCTTGGGTTCTGGTTCCAGGACTCCTTTCCTCTGCCGAACTTCTGGAGATCCTAGACTGAACAGAGACCGAATTCCAGGGCTCTTGGGGCTTTCCTCCTCTTGCTCCACGGAGCTCTGTCTCTTGTTTCTGACATTCTCCACATGTCTTCTGAGGGTATCATCACTCATACTCCTTGTCATTTTATAGGTGAGGCTACTCAATTTGAGCTTCTCAATCATGAATGGGACAACTGTTTCGGTGAAGTTTTGGGTGACTTGACGAGTGATGAGCAGGGTGGCGAGGGTCTGAAAAATGTCAAAGGGACTAGTGAACTTCACAAAAAAGCAAAGTCTATAGACATAATGAAACCGAATTTTCACTGTTTCAAGATGTTCATAACCCACTGGGGAATTTTGCAAAACCCAATGTACGAACGATGTTAATACATAATTCAAATTGTCTTACCTCCTGCAGCCTCTTCATATCCCTCAGAACAAATGCAATGTAGAACAGTGACCCGAATGCAGTGACGAATTGGAAAATCACTATTTTAGTGATCAAAAAGTCCTCGTATTCATCCTCGGTGCGGTAATTTTCTGGAACAAAAATCATTGTTTCTTTGACTATCTTTCTTCAATTTCCCTACCCAAATCATTCAGAATCAAGGCTAGCCTCCGATATATTTTATCTCCAACTAGAATCATTAATGCATACACAACCATTGGAAGGTAACAAATCCAGAAGAAGAATGTGGATTCTGCGAAGTATCTGAAAAATTAGTTAGGCGGTGGAACATACGGATTTATGAAGAACTCACGCATCAGTAAGGTCCTGGACAGTGAAAACTGCAAGCATAGCCAGAAACATTCCAACGACACAAAGACAAGTGATTGGGTAGGTGATAACTGGAAAAAAGCTATGTGACGGGAGAACCAGTTAGTAAATAAAGTGAAATCGGAAGAAATGATTGTGAAACTGAAATTGTTTTTAGAGAATTTATTTTTTTAGGTTCCGATCATTCAGTTTCACTAGTTCGTTCAACCCCATCAACCTTTAAGTAAAGATCCTGAAACCGCATTTATTCCCCACTTACCATATCTCACTACCATATGTTTCCATGCCGGATAGAATGGCTCCATCCTCCCCGACACTGGATTTGGAGCCAGATAGTCTCCTTGAAATGCTGGTCTTGGATCTTGGAGGTATGAATCCTGAGTGGCATCATAGGTTCCCCATTTGAATGCCAACTCTGCTTGCACCCTTTTCCACCATTCCAAATATATTGTGGACCAGATACAGTTGAAGAAAGCGAATAACACGAAGCATATGTCGGATATTAGCTGCAAATATTTAGCTGTTTCAGGGAATCGGTAATTCAGGAAAGATTTAGAAACCGCTGATATTGTATGGGTCCAGAATGGATGAATTGTTTCTTAACCACTACAATTGTTTGAACAAATTTGAGTTCTTCAATCCGGCTAATTCATATTGTGCTCACCTGATACAAATCCTGCTTATCCCCAGGATCATTTTTGTACTTGAACCCCAGGAACCACATGACCACGCCCACTAGTGACGGAAACCAGAGTGCAGTTGTTAAATGACCAAGCCACGCGAAGTACATGGCGATTTCGGTACCAAAGTAGTCTTTGACCTGGAATATTTTGAGTGGTTCATAAGAAACACTAAAGAGGATAAACCTGATCAATGGGTTGTTCAATTGAAAACAGCCACTTTTGCTTCAAGTGATTCAAAAATTCTGTGTTATGAAGTGCAGATACATTCTGTACAACATTCGTCGATATAAGTTTAGGGACTATCGCAGTTCCTTCTGTGAATGTGATTGTTCTTCTGGGGAGTTTCAATGATAGCCCTCCTTTCCCAGCTCTCATCATATCCACCATTTGTTTCACTATCAATGTTCGTTCCATGGGGGATAGGAAGGTGTTTTTCCCTTCGACTCCAGCGAAAAATTGAGCTTCTTCAAAGGAAAAATCTCGCATTCCACCACCAAATTTTGCTTTGATATTCTTCTTGATGTGACATAGCTCTGCGCCTTTTAGGAGGCTGAAAATGGATGACGCTATTTTCTGAGTTGTACAAAAAAAGGAATCAGTAGATTCAGGATAAGACACGAGATTCACTAACCAGAGGAAACATTAAAAAAAACAAACCTCTTATAATCCGCCGTCAGATAAATTGCATAACAACTGTTCAACTTGTGATACCTAATTTCTATTCGAAGATTCGGTTCATGTTCCCTCATTTGTTGTACTAGCCACATCACAGAGGTTTTATTTTCCACGTCATCATTTGTGAATTGCATGGTGATTAGGAGATCACAATGGGTGGAGGTGGAGGCGTATCTGCAAACATTTCTCGATCAACTGAGGCAACATACAAAAGGAGCACTAGAAATCAATATTAGTTTCCCCACTTATCATTTATGTGAAACCGTTAATCAAGTGACGTTATAGAGTGAAATCAACAAAAGACGAAGCGATTTTTTTTACAAATTTTCTTGTTTTAAATAGATAGGAAACAAATTGATAATATTTCGAGTTACTTTAGAAAGTGCTTTTATTGGCATACCTCCACAAGTCCCAACTCAACGCGAATCTCGTCCCTTCTGATATTCCATCCTGTATAATTGCTCCAAATTTGTTGTGAAGAGTGGCCATCACTCCTAAAAATCGGAATATGTTGATCACTGTCAAATTTCAATCAAAGAAGTCATTTTGAATAAGCAGAAACGAAATTTCAGCAATTTTTAGAAAAACATCCGACAGCAAGACAATTTGGAAATCCTTACGGGATCATTATATTTTGAACGGACAGACGAAACAAAACAAACAAAAGTTATGAAACAAAATAAGACAGTGAAACGGAGAGAATCGATGAAAACTATCGAAATGATTCCCATATTTTATGGGAAACATTTGAGATGCGGCTAGAATCAAAGAAGGAATCGACCACAACAGAATATTGTTTTTGCATAAACTTTAAGATATGATTCACCAACTGAGAACGTCGTAAAACAGGATTCAAAACATATCTAAGATATATTTAACTTAGGAAAAAAGTAACTTTTTTAAAAACTTCATGAAACGGGAAAAACATTATTTTTTAATTCTCTGATGTTTAAATTGTTATTCATAGTTTCGGATCTGTCACATCAATTGATGACAATAGAAATCTGAATTGTATCATTAGAAATTTTGGATTTCTAGTTTTTCTAGGAAGGTCGAAAGATGAAGTTTGCACTTACTACTGAAACTGAGTTACTTCGTTTCAGCTTCTGATTCAGGTACTGGATTGGTGGATATACTGTTTATTGAAGATATTAGATGCAGTTGCAAGGAAAACCGTTACGTCAGGTAATCAGCTAAAGAGTAGATAGAGAAAAAAAGCAGAATGTGAAACTGAAAGAATTGGAAGAAACTAAAAAGACAATTCCCATATTTTATGGGGAACGAGTGGTTAGAAACGGAAAGCAAGGAAGGAATCGTTTTCAACGAAAGTTTATTCCACATAAATTTGAGACATTAATTCATAGAAATAGGAATCTCTATAGGTACATTATCGCTCACGAAAAAGTTATTCATGAAAATTAGTTGTGGGAAACAGGAAGTTCAATTTGATTCCAAAAATAACACTGCTCGAAATTGAATAACAATTAATGTTTCAGAATGTTAGCAAAGCAATCTTTGAAAGAATAACTATGCTGTCGTCGACGGATCAATACATTTATGATTCAAATCAACTCTTACAGAAAACTAATAACTGGAGAAAATTTGGGAGTAAAACAATCACGTCCTTTTTCATGACACAGAAAGTGAGGATTTCATTTAACAGATACGGAAAATTCACTATTGTAGGAGAATAAATTCGAAAATTGGTATGTTTCTGAAACGGCAGAATAAAAACGATTCGCAGCAAAAATTAGATTTAATAAAGAAGTTGATGATCAGAGAATTGCTCATGAATAGATAAGAAAATTGCTGACAGTGTAAATTAAAGAGGAATGGGAAATTATTTATGAACAAAAAATAAACAATTCCTGTTCTATCATATTGAGAAAGCTGCTGACTTGAGCATGCAAGCATTCTGAAGATGACTCTCAAAAAGATATTTAAAAATTTATCAGAAATGCGTCTTGCAAAAAAAATTGCAGTTTCATTATGTTTCAATATCTTTTTTAAGATTAGAGTAGCTATTCAGCCTTTTTCTCCGACAAACCAAATAAAAATTAAAGTTTAATCTGAATGAAAAATAATACAAATCAACTGTTACAAGAAGTCAATAACTGTGGAAAGTTTGGAAGTTATACAATCTGGAGTTGAATTGCGTAACACAGAAATACAGAATTTTTTTTAAAAACGATGAACTACAATTGAAGATGGAGCACAGAACTTGATATGTCTCCGAAACCGCAGAATGAAGGCGATTCGAAGGAAACAAAAAATTTTTAATTAAGGAATCTATAATCAAGGAATTGCTCATGAATAGATAAGAAAATTGCTGGCATTGCAAATTATAGAGGAAAGGAAAAGTAATTATGAGCAAAAAAAACTATCGCAGTTTTAGCATTTTGAGAAACTTGATCATTTCAAACACTTGATAATGTATACGACGTAGTCTTTTGAATCTCAAAAGTGAAGTTAATCAAAAATAGCTCTGCTCAAAAAATATTGCAGTTACATAGTGTTTGTATAATTTTTAGAAAATTAAAATAGCTATTGGGCTTGAGTTTTTTTAATCTTTTCTTTGAAGAGTAGAAATAAAAAACCGGAAGGAAAGAAATATTTCGAAAATCGATTTCACTCCTTTTCTTCCCCCTCCTTTCTTGGTGTCCAACATGCCCCAAGAGCCGCTTTCCGCCCCTTCTCTCTCTCCATGTTTTTATTATTCACCAGACTGCCCATGCGCCTCCGGCGCATTTGCAGTCTGGACTGTTCGCGGCTACGCCGCTCACTATAAATGTCATTTTCACAAAAGTTCAAATTTATTTAGCGTGTTCACGTGAGCTTTCTTTTATCTATTTCTTTTTGCTACAAAAATTTTGTGCGGTTTTGGCGCAGTAGGGAAAACACGTGAATATCGTTCAAAAGGTCCCAAGTTCGAGTTTTGCTCGTGAACTTTCTCTTTCTTTCCATTCTGCGGACATCCGGACATCCGGACAAAATTCTCTTGCGTTTTATATATAAGAATGATACCACAACATTCTCCATTTCCTTTCCTTCCTTTCTCCTTTTTTTATGCCGTGTCCAAAGTAAAAAATAAATACAAAAAAAAGACAAAAATAAGTGTCCAAAGTAGTGCGAAATTTGAGTATTTTTTTGCGTGGGTTTTTCACTGGAAAACCTTTTCTTAAAAAGTTTAAATAAGAATAAAAGAAATTTGAACTACGTGGTCTAGAAATTACCACTGAAAATGGATGCAAAAAAGACGCAAATTTTGCACTACTTTGGACACTTATTTTTGTCTTTTTTTGTATTTATTTTTTACTTTGGACACCACATTAGTTTTTCAAAAAGGAAAAATCACAAAAAAAAAACGAACAAAAGGAACATAGTAAATAAAAATTCCCACAAAAAATGAAAAATGGTCTAAATAAACAAAAGTGAAAACACACGATTTCGATTTCGATTTTCGCGGTGAAGGCCAATGTGTTTTGCCAAAAGAGGGGAGGCATGCCTCCTCCTTCTTCTCCGCAACAATTAAGAGCATCATGAAAATGGAATAGAGAGGACGGGAAGGCGGAGAGAGATCACGGATGAGAAGAGAGACGGAGATGGAGAAGGGGAACATGTCTTCTGACTTCTGGAGGAGAAGAGGGAATTGTGGTAAGGATAGAGGAGGATGGCGTGTGCCGTACAAGATAATTAAAAAGGGGCAGATGGTTTGGAGCATGCTTTGTCGACGACGTCATCGCATCATATATCGTCGTCGATTGTTGAGATAATGTTTTTGGATTTTGGGATTATTTTTATGTTTATATTCAAATGGGACACTTTTTGTGTATATTAAAAACCTTCTGTATAAAAGGGGCTTTTATGGTAATATTATTGATTCTCTGCTTTTTATTTCTTGACTACATAAATCTTATTATTCGAAATCTTCTATTTTACCCCAATCGGACGTCTTGTCTCCTCGAAATGGTGACCCCAAACATCCCTAAGACGTCTGGCCCCATCAGAACAGCTATCGGTCAGACCAAACGACGTCTGACGGAACGTCTTGAGGAAGAAATCATCAGTAAGGACGGCTTAAACGCTCTGACGATTCCCGAGCTCACCGATGCCCTCACCGATTTGATCGATCTTGCGGACTCCATCAATGCTCAACGAACAAGATTGCAGAGCATTCACGATCAATGGAACAAAATCATCCAAGCTGATCCAGAAGAAGAAATTACCAAAACGGAATACATCAAGAAGTATGGCGGTTATCAAGATCTCTTCAAGAAAGCCGAGGATCAAA
>GL379914.1:257266-283667 GCA_000143925.2 Caenorhabditis brenneri | reverse complement strand
TACAAAAATATTGGGGAAGAGAGCAAAAAAAAATGAAAAAATGGTAATTGGGGAAGAGAGCAAAAAATGAAAAAAATGGTAATTAATTGAACAAAAATAAGAAAAAATTTGAAAAAAAAATTACTGATAAGGTGATAAGGTGATACCGTACTCACCCCTTACCCTTCAGGCCCCCCCCCCCCCCCCCCCCCTCTCCCTCCACCCCTTGCAATTATCTCACGGAACACCAATTACCTCACGGGCGACGACCACGGCTATTAAAAAGTGGCATCGAAAATGGTATGTGGGCATAATTCTTCTTCCCACCACTACTTCCATTTCATTTATCACTGGCTCTTCCACTTCTTCTTGCCATTCCAAACCATCAATTATTCTGTGTCCTCCCCCCCCCCTCTCCTCCTTCTACTCCAGATGGATTAAAGGAGAATGATGGAATGGAGCCGAATGGCTGGTCCCCGAGAAACTTTTTGTTTCTTTTCCGAAAAGAACTAAATGAGTGATTTGAAAGGACAGAGAAACCGCTCTTCTCCCCCCTTCAAAACCGTTATAAATTATGGTGGCCAGCTGTGGTTTTTTGATGATTTGACAGTGGAGAGATAGGAGAGTGACCTTTCGTTCATTCACTTCATATTTTTCTCATTTGAAACCTTTTTTTTCTCAATGGTGTTGAACGTTTTGAGGGTCTTGGTCTTAAGAAGTCGCGCCGGTACTTTTTTTCAAGTTCAACTTTTTTGCCACTGAACGGATTATGTTTGAGATATTTTTTTTGTAAAAATTATGGACTTTTGAGTTTTTGAGGCCTAAAAAAAGGTAACGGAGCCTAGTGAACAGGTTTTTGAATCTAGGTTTTTTTTTATTTTTTATTATCCGCCGAATGCAAAAAAAAATGTCGTAGATCAAAAATTCCCTATCGATTGGTATAAATATCAAATAGGATTGTGACAGAAAATATGGGTCAAATATCGAAAATTTGGCCTGAAATTTCAGATTTTCCAGTTTTTGACCCCCGTTTTCGGATATATGATAATTATACTAATCGATAGAGAATTTTTTGATCTACGAATTTCAATTTTCGATTTTTTTAAAACTGACTTTTTCTGCGTTTTTCCAGTTTTCGAGGTCTGTGAGTCTGAAGGACCTGGATGGCCTATTTTTCAAAAAAATTGGGGACTAGAAAAATCCAGATTTGTAGACCGAAAAATTCCCTATCGATTGGTATAATTATCATTTAGAGTTGTATCAGAAAATGTGGCTCAAAAATCGAAAAATCGAAAAATTGGCCTAAAATTTCAGATTTTCCAGTTTTTGGGCCAAATTTTCTAATACAATCCTATAGGATATTTATACCAATCGATAGGGAATTTTTTGATCTACCTATCTGAATTTCGATACCTCTTTGTTTCTGAAAATTGGAGGCTGAAACGGGTTGAAGCTAGGAGCTAACTGCTTCCTAGGCGTTCAGTTCTGTTATTTCCGCTTTTTTCTCCCATTTCTCAATCGATGTGACCAATCTCTTCCTCTTTTGAACTCCCCCATTTTCCTTTTACCAGGCAAATGAACTTACCGCTGCTTCTACTTGTCATTTCCACCCATCTAGCCGTGGGGCTAGACAAGGGATGTCCGGCTCCCTGTACCTGTGACAAAAAGGGTTACGTGGTGGATTGTAGCAGTGCAGGTAAGATTTTTGGCTGACCGACCAACTAACCCAGTAGAAGTTTTCCAGGACTAACCCGGATCCCCAAAGGAATCTCCCCGGATGTTCGTAGCTTGACCCTCCGGAACAACAGAATTCACACTCTCAAACGATCAGATCTAGAAGGTTTTCGCCAACTTGAGACCCTAGTTTTGACCCATAACAAGATAAAAGTTGTGGAGGAGGTACTTTTAGAATTTATTGACAAAAAATCCCAAGTCGAAAATTCCAGAACATCCTAGACCATCTGCCAGAGCTCAAACGTCTGTCCTTGGCGCATAACGAATTGGTATATCTGCCCCCATTGGCATCTGACACCCGACCATTGGCCTCATTGAATTTGAAACGGAATCGTATCCAATTTATTGATGAGCAGGTGTTCCAATACTTCCCAGACCTCGTGCAAATCGATCTCTCCCACAACAGGATTCAGTCACTTCGGACTAAACTTTTTGAGAACCTCGGATCCTTAAAACATCTTCATTTGCATGCAAATCCATGGAATTGTGATTGCAGGTGGGTCCATTTGTCAAAAATAGAACGAAAAAAGAAAAAAAAAGAAAAAAAAGTTTCGGTGCCTCATGCTGGAATCGAACCAGCGACCTTCTGTTTACTAGACAGACGCTCTGCCACTGAGCCAATGAGGCGACGGGGAGACCTAATCGTAATAGCCGTTATATGTTGTTGCAGGGTAGCCCGCGTGAAGGACGTGTTGCGGAAGGTGGAGTGGGAGAGGAAGGCCTATTGTACACACCCGGCAGACTTGCGACATCAGGCTTTGGATGAGGTAAGTGCGCTCTATTGAGAATTTTGTTCTAGAGCGCGGTTGCATTCAGTTAGAAGACTCCCTGCTAACCTGCTCGAAACCCGAGGAACAATCCTGGACAGGAGAGGAGTTCAAGCTGGTCTGCGCCAAAAATCATAGCAGTAAACCGGTGGTTTGGCTTTATGAGTAAGTGCGCTCTACTGATAATGGGAGCTCTCAATTTTTCAGGGGTGTCGAAGTAGACTCCTCCTCCCTGGATGGCTACGAGATCCATGACGCAGTGATTACGGTACCCCGGAAGACTAATGTCAACGCCATGACCTGTACTTATGACTATGATCATGTGCCACATCACAGGTAAGCTTTTTCTAAAGCATTTTGAGCAAAAAAATTCGAAAAATTGCTCCAGACGCGCCCGCCAACTCCATGGGGCACCCCAATTCACCTACAAGCCACGTGACAACTCCTACCGGGAAGGATCCGAGGTCAAGATTAACTGCGAGGTCATGGGTAACCCCAAACCCAATATTATTTGGTACCACAATGGTCAGAGGTTCACTTCATCGAGGAAGCGGCAGCTAGGACTCTCTAATAATGTCTTGAGGATCTATCCGTTCTTGGAGGAGGACTCGGGGAGGTAAGGCGGGGAGGAAGGCCTCAGTACACTAAGGTTAGGTTCCAGATACACCTGTGAAGCCGTGAACAGCATCGGAAAGGTTAGCCACACGTTCTCGTTGGATTTGATCAGCAGTGTACCACCAAATATCTACGAGGGACCACAATCCGTTAGCCAGAATTTGGGAGGATCGGTAGGTCAAACGGGGGTGATGGGGACTTTATTGGGGTGCGCGGGTATCTTTGCGCGGTGCGTCAGGGGTCTTGGCAGGCCATGGGACGCCGTGGTAGGCCCTGGCAAGCCGGGGCGAGTCATGTCAGGTCGCGGAAGGCCTGCGCAGGCCGTGGTAAGCCGTGGTAGGCCTTGGCAAGCCGTGACAGGCTATGACAAGCCGCGAGAGGCTGTGGTAGGCCATGGTAGGCCGCGGCTGTCCATGGCCAGCCATAGCAAGCCGTGTCGCAGGCCGTGGTAAGCCGTGCCAGACCGTTGCCCACCATAACTTCCACGCACCGGCCTAACAAAGGACAAAACATCAACTTCAGCCGCGGCCGCCACCCTGACAACCCTATCACATACCCCCAACCTCCCCATTTTCCAGGTCGTCTTCGTCTGCAAAGCCAAAGGAAACCCGATCCCCGACTACACCTGGTCCTTCGACGGCAGCACCATCGGACACATCAAGGGACGCTTCATGGTGTCCGATGACGGCACGGAACTCCGGATCTCCAATATTGAGAAGAAAGATGAAGGATACTACTCCTGCATGGCCGGTAACCCAGTTGGAGCGATGAGTGCCGATGCTAAACTCACTGTGATCGGAGGGGAGACCAAAAAGGCATCGGCCCCACAGATAGATGAAGAGCTCCTTAGAGCCATTGCTCAGAAGGCGAGACAGAATGTGGAGAACGCTGTAGAGAAGACCAGGAAGCAATTGAATCAGGATAAAATCACAAACACTCAAGACTTGAAGAGACTATTCAGGTTCTCCACACCGAAACAGGCTGTGGAGTTGTCCAAGGCCCGAGAAATCTACGAGGAGTCCGTGCGTCTTGTCCGAGAGCATGTAGAAAAAGGGCTGATCCTCAATGTCGATGAACTACACCCCCGGAATGTGTCCTACGAGTCTGTCCTTCATGTGACCCACGTGCAAGCTTTGATGGGTCTCAGTGGATGTCACACCGGGCAGTTCAAGAATCCCTGCACCGACACTTGCTTCCACAACAAATACCGATCGTTCGATGGGCAATGTAATAATAAGAATAAGCCAATGTACGGGGTCTCCCTTATGCCTCTCAGACGCCTTCTGACTCCGGTGTACGAGAACGGGTTCAATACCCCAGTTGGTTGGGAGAAGGGGAGACAATACAATGGGTTCCCGATGCCGAATGTTCGAGAAGTGTCCAGACAACTAGTGGCAACGGAGACTATTACCCCTCACTCAAAGCTATCGTCGATGGTGATGCAATGGGGACAGTTTGTGGATCATGACCTCACCCATACCGTAACGGCATTGTCTAGACATAGTTATGCAACCGGAGCGTTTTGTAACCGGACTTGTGATAACTTGGATCCATGCTTCAATATTCCGCTGTCCCCGAGGGATCCAAGAGTTGTCAGTGGCAGGTGAGCCCTAATCTAGCACCAGATTTCTCTTTACTGTCAAATTTCCAGCGCCAAGTACCCCTGCATTGAGTTCGAACGAAGTGCAGCTGTCTGTGGATCCGGAGAAACTTCCCTGGTGTTCAATAGAGTCACCTATCGGGAGCAGATGAATGCGGTAAGCCTTATCATCAGTGGATTTTTCTAAGAGGCCTAGATTCCAGCTAACCTCCTTCCTGGACGCATCGAATGTCTATGGAAGCAATGAAGTGCAAGCCCAGGAGCTCCGTGACACCTATAACAATAATGGACAGCTTCGTTATGATATCACCTCGGCAGCTGGAAAGGAGTACTTGCCATTTGAAAAGGATTCCAATATGGATTGCCGTCGGAACTTCAGTGAGGAGAACCCCATTCGATGCTTCTTAGCCGGTGACTTGAGGGCGAATGAGCAACTTGCCTTGGCTGCAACCCACACGATTTTTGTCAGAGAGCATAACCGAATCGCAAAGAAGTTGAAGGCGATGAACGCGAATTGGGATGGAGAAGTGATTTATCATGAGACGAGGAAAATTGTGGGGGCTATGATGCAGCATATTACTTTCAAGCATTGGTTACCTGTGGTGTTTGGCGGGCAGGCACAGATGGATAAGTTTGTGGGCAGGTACCAAGGGTACGACCCAGCAGTGGATGCATCGGTGACCAATGCGTTTGCCACAGCGGCGTTTAGGTAAGTCTGGGGGTAAGTGGGGTTGATGGACGGTTCTGGGAGGAGCCCGAGTCATCAGGTACGGTCTAGAGATGTGGAGGGAGGGAAAACTGCTCCTGTCTCGTTCTGGATCAGTTTTCCAGGGGCGGTATGAGTTGCCCAGTACCTGTGCAGGAGGTCCCATGGGTCTAATGGACCGTCGTTCGGAACGGGAATCCTCGGGAGCCCAGGTTTTGCCCGGTCCCGCCGTGGAAGAATCCTGGGACGGGACTGAACAAGCCGGGCCCCCTTCCCGGACACTACCCAAACCAAAATCACTGTCTAACCTCGACAGGATCCGATGGGCGGTTCTAGGACAAGACCCCTGTCCCCGGGCCAAGCGTCCCGGATCGGGCCGATCCTCTCGGAGCGTTCCCATGTCGAACCTCCCGGAAACGGTACCGAACTTGTTCCCCCGGGCTTCCCAACCACATATCTCTCGTCGCCTAACCATTCCTTCCAGATTCGGTCACACCATCATCAACCCCACCCTCTTCCGGCTCGACAACAACTTCATGCCCATCAAACAAGGCCACATCGCTCTCCACAAGGCCTTCTTCACCCCGGAACTAGTCCTTACCGAGGGAGGTGTGGACCCACTCCTCCGTGGACTATTCGCCAGTCCCCTGAAGCATCCGATGCCCACCCAACTTTTGAATATGGAACTGATCGAGAAATTGTTCATGAAAGGTCATGAGGTGGGGGAAACCGGAGACCGGAAATTCAAAAAAAGAGAAAAAAAAGGTTTTCAGGTCTCCCTAGACTTGGCAGTGATGAATATTCAACGATCCAGAGATCATGGGCTGCCGAGGTATGGAACCGGAAATTGGATTTTTCAAAGGCAAAAAAAAAGAAAAAAAAAAAAACTTTTTTCAGCTACACCGAATACCGAAAATTCTGTAATCTCCCGGTTCCGGTGGTGTGGGAGGATATGAAAGGATACATCAAGGATGATATGATAATCCAGAAGTTGCGGGGGCTGTATGGAGTGCCACGTGGGTTTTTTTGGAGTGTTGGGAAATTGGGAAATGAGGAATACGCGCTTTGATGAGAATTTCTAGCTTCGTTGCGATAATTTGGGGAAAACCCGCAATTCTAGAAAAAAAACACAAAATTCAGTTTCCTAGATAAGAAAAGCCTCAAAAAACCATTTTTTCTATACCATAATACAGTAATAGAGGCTCAAGTGGGGTACTATATTTTCCGAGCAGCGTATCTCGGTTGTCTTGAGAGCTATCAAAAAACTGTCAACAAATGAAATGTTTAGAATCAAATTTTGCATATTTTTTTATTGAAAACTTTTTGATAACTCTAAAGACAACTGAGATATACTGCACAGAACACCGAACCCTTTTGACAGTACACATCCAATCAGTACCATGTGTTCAGAGCAGCATATCTCAGTTGTCTTTAGAGTTATCAAAAAGTTGTCAACTAGAAAAGTGTTTAGAATTGTATTTTAAGCATTTTGTCAGTTGAAAACTTTTTGATATCTCTAAAGACAGCTGAGATATACTCCATTGATCATAAAGTACCTCTATTTTTGGGCTACAGGACGTGCCACGTGGGGCTTCTCTTAGTTTTTTTTATAGAAAAATAAACCTGCGCTCTAATGAGAAATCGAATCGCTTATAACGCAAAAAAAAAATATAAATTTCCATCAAAATCTCAAATTTTACACCGTACATTCCGAGTTTCAAGATGTAGTTTTTTCCAGCTTTTTTTTAGTTCAAATTTCTATATTTTTTTAGATCAAAAAACCTATCAATATGTTCCAAATTATCTCTTCTCATCATTTTCATCGTTTCCCTTTCGAAAAATAACCCCTCTTCCCTTTTTATCCCATCAAAATCCGTCCTTCCTCCCCCTCTTCCCTCTTCCGCTCTTTCCCAAAGTGGGCGGAGCTTCCCCACACACAAAACATAGCGGGCGGCGGAACCCGGGAGATGTCGGCTGCGCGCATACCCTCCCCTTTATAACGGACGGCGCGTAGACACACTGGGCGACGCCGTGCGCGCGCGATGAAGGTTTAACCATCTTTCGGCTGAGTACATGATGCCAGAATTTTCTTACTGAGCGCGGAGAAACTGTTTTTTGGGATTTTGGAATTTTTTTTTGGATTCTGAATTCTGAATGAAGAGGATGAGCTTAGGGTAAGAAGAGTACTAGTACTGTATATTCAGAGCAGCTTATCTAGGTTGTCTTCAGAGCTATCAAAAAATGGTCAACTGACGAAATGTTTATCACGACAGTTGGAAAATTTTTTTAGTTGAAAACTTTTTCATTACTCCAAAGACAACTGAGATATGCTGCTTTGAACATCTAGTACCCCTAAAAGATGTCAAATTTTCCAGAAAACATTGACCTTTGGGTTGGAGGAATCGTCGAGGAGAAACTAGAAAATGGCTTGTTCGGTCCCACATTCGCCTGTATCATTGGGGAGCAATTCCGTAAAATGAGAGATGGAGATCGATTCTGGTAACTATTTTTTCACAGAATCTGGAAAAAAAAACGCCGAAAAAAACCTGAAACCGGTCATTCCAGGTACGAAAAGGAAGGTGTTTTCACTCCGGAACAGCTGATGGAGATCAAAAAAGTCACCTTATCCAGGCTCCTTTGTGACAATGGAGATGATATTGATAGAATTCAAAAAGACGTTTTCATGTACCCCGGAAAGGAAAAAGAGAACTACGGGAAGTGTGAAGACGTGGCAATGATGGATTTGAAGGCGTGGAATAAGTGTTGTGATGATGTGTGTCCGACCATGTTGGATCGCATTTTGAGAAGGTATGGGGGGGGGGGCTGTAGATGGTGAAAGCTGGAAAGAATTTTTTGAATTCCAGAAAATTCTGTCTGAAAAATAATCGTCTTTCACTGAAAATTACCATGAAAAAGCTAGAATTTTCGAAAAATAATAACATTTGATTTTCAGATTTTTCTGAAAATTATAGGTTACCTGACTAAAATTATCTAGAAGCAATAATTAGATGATGTCAATATTTTCCAATTTTTAAATTCAACTTTTGATTTCAAAAATTCAAATTTCGCTCTAAATCAAATTTCTGATTACAGTAACCCTTCTGCCCACAAAACCTATTTTTCCAGTTCCCACCCCAGAATATCCGCATCAATTTTTTTTATTTGCGGTCCCCTAACTGAATTTCCAGGTTGAACCAATTTTTTTTTAATTTGGTGTCAGGTGAAAAAATGAGATTAGTCAATAAGTATATTGACGGACGTCATTGGTGTAATAGGGGGGCAAGGTGGAACAATTTTTTTTTTCAGATCAAAATAAAAAATATTGACTTTGATTGATTGAATTGAAAAAAGCAAGCTTATGAGGGAAATGAAAAATTACGAAAAATTACTAGAAAATTTCCGCTATTTAGACCCTCTGGAGGTCTCATATTTGAGATTTTTTGAAATTCGAAAAATTGGGCTTGTAGATCAAAAAATTCCCTATCGATTGGTATAAATATCATATAGGGTTGTATAAGAAAATATGGGTCAAAAACTGGAAAATCTTGAATTTTCGAATTTTTGAGCCACATTTTCCGATCTAATCTTATATGACACTTATACCGATCTATAGGGAATTTTTTGATCTACAAGCTCAATTTTTTTGCGGCTGTAACTTCCCAAAAATAGGCCGTCGATGGTCCGAAAACACACTCCAACATTACCTAAATTCCTAAATTCCCGTTTTGTGTCCTCACTTTCCCTAAACCCAGTTTAACAGTCCACAGTTTCTTGGAACCAAAATAGAGAACCCCATAGGTAATATTTTGATCTACCTTTTCTTTTCCTCAGTTTCTGGCTCAAAGTGGTCAATACCTAGTTTGTTCATGAGATATCCACTTGTTACACTTACACTCAGACACACATAATCAAATCTGACTCACAATCTCAATATTCTTGATTATTATTTTATTTTCGAGAAAAAAGTACTTCCTGTCTGAAAAAATCTAATGAAAATTTGAAAAAAATCTGAAAGAATCTGAAAAAAATGTGGAAAAAATCTGAAAAAAACCATGAAAAAATCTGAAAACTCCAATATTTTTTCCAGCCGTCACCGTGGCTCTCGTCTTCACGGCTGTAATCAGAATGGGCTTTGGCGGCCGGAGGGCGCCAAATGGATTCCGGCGAATGAGTATTGTACCGAGTGTGTCTGTCAGGTAGGTGACCTTTTTTCTGGTGGGCAGCTAGTGGGCGGGTTGCCAGGGTCATTGGGCAGAAGTTGTTCTGGGCAGCTCTAAGGCATTCTGCCCGGTTTGCCGCTGAGCTCCATGAACTGGCTTATGGGCAATAATAGGCAAGCTAAGCTGTTGGCAACTTGCCCAAGTAATCGGGGCACCTTGCCGCATTCTGCCCGGCTCAAATGCCGGGCAACCTGGCCGAATGCCGGGCAACCTGGCCTAGTTTCCCCAAACAAAAAAACTAATCCATTTTCCAGAGAAGCCGTGTCTGGTGCTCCACCAAAGAGGACTGCTCGGACAATCGGAGTCCATTTTAATAATTTTTTGTTTGATTTTTTTCAAAACTGCTTCCCTCGAGTATCTCATTTTCCCCCTATCGCTGGTTTCATTTTGCGATTTTCTCATTTTTCCCAGCTTCTCCTTCTCAAAAAGTTTGCCATATAAAAATTTTTCAAAGTTTATTTTTTCTCAAAAAGTTCAATTTCACATTTCACAGGGTTAAGATCAGATAAAAAATATGAGAATATTATCAAATAACACGTAGATCAAAAAAAGTTGAACTCCAATCCAGTTCTCAGTTAGAAGAAGTGGAGGTAACGGTGGTGGATTTCAATGTCTCCTTGAATTTGCGAAGTTCATCTTGGGTACGACTCCATGGACGGATTGTGCACGTCTTCTTCTCACTGGCAATGGAGCCGTCGAGCATTGGCAGCTTGCAGGTGGAGGAGAAGAGTGAGGCGGTTTCGGAGCGGACTCTGGAAGATGGAAGGTGGTGAATGAGTGGAGAAAGGGGGTGTGGGGCCTAGATATAGGGTTCTGACCTATGGAAAATTGTTAGTTCAGCCAGATTAGGCCATCAAAACTAGGCCAACCCCCCTGGATGAGCCTAGACCAGCCTAGACCAGCATAAGCCAGCTTGGATACGCCTAGAGCAGCCTAGACCACCCTGACCCAGCCTGGACCAGCCTGAATCAGCCTGCACCAGCCCAGATCACCCTGGACCAGTCTCCTTGAATTCAGTACCGCTTCTCCTTGTTTTGGGCCCCAGCGTTCTCTGTTTTTGAGAATTTTGAGCTAATAAAATTCCGACCTTGTAGATCAAAAAAATCCCTATTGATTGGTATAAAAATCATATAGGGTTGTATCAGAAAATGGGGGTCAAAAACTGGAAAAATCTGAAATTTTTGGCTAAATTTTCGATTTTTCGATTTTTTTCCTGATCCAATCCTATATGATATTTATACTAAGGTTCCGAATGAAAATTTCAAGAATGAGCTTTTATGAGCTTTTGAGCTTTGGAAAAAGCTCAATGAGGCTCATTGGGTTTATCCGTGAACCTTTCATAAAAAACATAAAGGCTCACGCTGTTCATTTTGAACTTCTAAAAAAGCTCATCGAGGCTCATAGCTCATTTGAGCTTTTCCAGAAAAAGCTCACTGAGGCTCACTGTTTCAGCCTAACTAAAAGTGGCGATATGAGTAAAGCTGGATCAGGCTTGATTAGATTGAATTAACGGACCTGATTCGGCCGGACGGGACCGGACTGGACCGAACCAGACCATACCGTACCGTACCGGACCAGGCCAGACCGGACAGGTTCAAACCGGACCAGGCCGGACCAGTCCGGACAGGATCGGACCGGACCAGACCGAATCAGGCCGGACCAGTCCGGACAGGATCGGACCGGACCAGACAGGCCCAGCGCAGACCGGACCAGACCATACCGGTCCGGTCAGGACAGGATCGGACCGGATCAGACGAGACCGGATTATACTAGGCCGTACCGGATCAGACCGGACTAGATTCACACTATTTTGAGCAACCCTCAATGAAAAGAAGTAATTTTTTTTTGAAATAGTCTAAGTTTTTCAAAATTTTTCGAATCCGGACTTCTGAGGCGGGCCGGGCCCGAGCTTTGTTGCACTGGCCGAAACTCCACAAGTATGCCGGCCTGGTAAGATTCAGTAATCGGATTCACTTCAATCCGGTCTGGTGCTAACCGGATAATTATAGTGTTGGACCAGAGCAGGCCGATCTGGGTGACTTTTTATCAAGACAATTATTTTCATCAAAACCACCGAGCCTCGATGAGTTGTTTAAAAATGAGCTTCTAATGCGAATGAGCCTTGATGAGCTTTTTTGATAATGAGCTTTTTGAAAAATGAGCCTCGATGAGCTTTGACGTGAACTCATTGATGAGCTTTATGAGCTTGCTTCATTAAAAGCTCATATGAGCTTAAGCTCATTCATGAGCCTTATTCGGAACCTTAATTTATACCAATCGATAGGCAATTTTTTGATCTACACATCTAAATTTTTTCTAGTCTCCAAATTTTGAAAAATAGGCCATCCAGACCCTTCACTGAGGCAGGCGACGCCAAGACTCTATTTAGAGCCTTTTTAGACGGATTTTTCGGGTTTTTAGCTAATCTTAGGTGAACTTAGGCGATTTTTTCGGTTAATTTGATGGCCTTGGAGCCCGTTTTCAGTCCCAATCCCCCCAATTTACCTGCTCAATGGCAATGGACTAACAGGTCTTTCTGGCAGTGTTGGAAGGGCCAAATGGCTACCGCTGGCGGATTTTTTCATTTTTCAGAATTCAGAGAAAAAAAATTTTCAGCTAGAGAATATAAGAGAAGTCTAAAAAAACAAAAAAAATTTCGAGCGAGAAGAAAAATGCGCGCTCGAATGAGTGCACCTGCTTTTCGCCTTCTCACACCCTTTTTCTTTTTTTCTAACTCCTTCTTTTTCCATTTCGTCACCCTCCAATTAGTCCCACGGCTCCGCCCACTTTGAGAAATCTCAAGAAAGTGATTGAACTTACAACTTTGGATGGTGACTTTTTGAAGGCTGAGTATTCATGATGAGTCGACACTCAGAGAAAAATTTATTCTGAGCAATCGGAAGGTGTCAGGGGGGAAGAGTGATGTGATAGCGGGGCAGAGGTTCAGCCCCCGAAAAAAGGGGGCGGAGCTTGGTGGGTTGAAAAAATAATGATAGGGTTGGGGCCAAAGAAATGATGAGATAGAAAGAGAGATAGAGAGATAGAGAGAGAGAGAGAGAGAGAGAGAGAGAGAGAGAGAGAAATGACATTTCGAAAAAAAAGTTTTGAAAACATTTTCAAACAAAAATTTTTTGGTTGAGTAAATGAGGTGTTATTGAGAAGGCAAAAGAAGAAGGTGATGTGATAGAAATTTTTTTTTTAGAAAAATTGCTTTTTGGGACCAAAAATAAAGGAAGATGGGGCCATGACAAAAAATTTTCGGTCCTAGCAATTTATAGATCAAAAAATTCCCTATCGATTGGTATAAAAACCGGAAATTGAGACCCTAACCTCTTCAAACTGATATATCTCTGTTCCCAGTGAAGCTATCAAAAAATTGTCAACTACAATCTTGTTCAACTTGAAATTTTACACAAAAAGTTAGTTGACACCTGTTTGATAGCTCTCACCGCTGCTGAGATACAGCTCATCGAGTCTAGAGAGGCGAGAGCGCCAGAGAAACCAGACCCTCTGCGTCTCTGCCCCTCCTGAGGGCGGCCTAGCTTTGATCGCGCATATCTCAAGAGCTATCAAAGAGTTGTCAACTAATAAAATACGTAAAATTTGAAGCTAAACAACTTTGTAATTGATCACTTTTTGATAGCTCCTACCACTGCTGAGATAGAGCGCTTCGAAGTTAAAGAGGCGAGAGCGCCAGAGAAACCAGGCCCTCTGCGTCTCTGCCCCAAGCTATACCCACATCATTTTTGTTATTGTGGCTTTTTTTGTGCTTGAAACATCTATGTAACAGCAGGTGAAATGGTGATATTTCACATTTTTGGCCTGGGAAAAAACCAAAGCCGTGGGTTGAAAAATCAAAAATAGGCATTTTCAGGGGAGGAGTGGTGCTTGATTTTTGGATCCAGGGGTCACTGAATTTTCAGTTTTTGTTCTCCATGGCCTAACTTCTAATTCCCTGGCCTAGGATTCCAAATATGATGGCCTAACTTGTCTTGTGGCCTAGAATCCCAGGATAGTGGCCTAACTTCCTATTTTCCTATTCCATGGCCTAGAAACCGTACTATGGTGGTCTAACGGTCTTCCTGTGGCCTAACTTCCCATCTCGTGGCCTAGAAATCTACGTATGGTGGCCTAGCTTTTCCAGTGGTCTAGGCTCCTAAATATCTGTAGTTTGCACCCAACCAACCTTCTAACATTCTCATCATTCTTATTATTCTTCATCGAATTTCTCGGTCCACTGCTCCGGGCTCTTGGCAAGAATCCATTTATAGCATCTGGAAATTTCAGGGTTTGCAGGGATTTAGAAGCCCGGAAAGGGGTGATATGGGCGCCATATGGGGAGCCTAGGGCCTAGCCAAGGGTCCCATTCCCCTAGTCTGGTGGCTTGGGCCTGGCTACTGGCCGCTAGCCCATTGGACATCCGGACACTCTTTCTCATGTACAGACAGACATCCTGACAGACGGACAGACATCCAGACACCCAGAGAGAAAATCTCGTAGCCGGGTGCCTTGGGCCAGGCTAAGGTCCTCCCCCTTTTGCACAAATGGACATCCGGACACCCTTATCCCTTTACAGACAGACATCCACTCTCCCCGACACACAGACAGACATCCCTTACCTTCAATACAAAACTCTCGACACCGCTCCTCCTTATTGGTGTCCAGGGTGAACGTCTGGTTCAACACGGATTTGTCCTGCGACGCCAGCTTGTTCTCGAATCTGAAATTGGATACTTGATCTTACGAAACAAAAATCTATATCAAATCTACATTTAGCCAGAAATCACCTGTTGATAAAGGTAGGGGAAAAATGGGAAATGGAAAATGAGGAAGTCAAAAAACTCAGGAAAAAAAATGAATTTGGTTTGGGAACTTGGGAACCTGGTTCTGAATTTTGAGGAAAATATTCAAGAAACGGATCTAAGGAATTCTCGAAAAAAATCCAATTTTGAGTGATCAGAAAGTGTAGTTTGATTGACAGAAAGAGTGACAAATTAGAAAAACCAACAAGTTTCCCATGTTTCAGGGACCAGGGACCAAGGTTCTCACGCCTACAAAATAGACTTTGGTTTGGGATATTGTTTGGTTTTTATGTTTTGTGGGAAAATCATAGAAAAAAGCAAAGTTTGCAGGTTTGTAACTCGAATAGCGGATCTTGAGGGTGTGGAACCTTAGAAGCGCGGGACTGTTGCTTTGGAACGAAATATCTCGGTTTCTAGTTGAGCTATCAAAAAGTGATCAACTACAAACTTGTTTAGCGTACAATTTTACGTATTTTGTTAGTTGACGCAATTTTCTTAGCTTCATTGGTTGAAGAGATACAGGCGCTCAAAGTTAGACCACCCCTAAAAGGGGCAGAGAAGCATAGGGCCTGGTTTCTCTGGCGCTCTCGCACCCGTAACTTCGAGAAGCTCTATCTCAGTTCACAGTAGATCTAGGAAAAAGTTGTCAACTACAAACTTGTTCAGCATGCAATTTTACACATTTCATCAGTTGACATCGTCTTTCTAGCTCTACTGGTTACAGAGATACAGGCGCTCAAAGTTAGACCACCCAGAGAAGGGGCAGAGACGCAGAGGGTTTGGTTTCTCTGGCGCTCTAACTTTCCAGGATGCTCTTAACTTTACGAGCTCATATCTCAGCAGTGTTAATAGCTATCAAAAAGTTGTCAACTAACGAAAAGCGTAAAATTTTACGCTGAGCAATTTTTAGTTGGCAATTTTTTGATATCTTTTATGAGAACTGAGATAAACTAGGCAAAGGGTGATCATCCATCCAGAAGCCTATAACTAGTTCATCTTTGACTAGGTGAATGATATTTAATTTTCAAATTAGAAATCTAGAATTGCGTGAAAAATCTAAGGTTTCTGTTATGCAAATAAGCTGTTTTCAGTGGGAAAAAACTGAAAAATATTTGACCTACCCAGGGCGAAAACAGTTATTACTGCTAGACCAGCCATTTTTTGACTATAGTCATGAGCAATTCTATTACAGAAAATTGGCAATTTGCTCCCTTTTTTGAGTCTAGTATAGCCATGGTTTAGATTAAAATTTCCGAGAGAAATGAAAATTGTTTTTGTCTCCGGACACCTGGCTCTATTCCCTTTCTAATTTTCGGGGAATTTCGAGGAAATGTTTCTGGGAAAATTAGAGACACTTTTGGGTTTTTGGGAGAGCCGAATTTCGAAAAAAAAATCTGGTTTTTGATGCCATTTTGATGATAAAAATCCCAAAAAACTAGATCATCTGACTTCAATTTCCTCTCGAATATTGTGAAAAAGAGCCGAAACGAAGGATTATAAACAATCGGAAATTGGCAATATCCTATATGGCTTCTTCATCCGGAAACGGGCTCCGGAGGATTATAGCTAGAGGAATTGGCACGTGGGAAAAAATTTTCAGCTGTGAATGAGATCGATATCAGCTGGAAAAAATTGAATTAACTAGTGGTGCTTTGTGGAAGCAAATTTAATTATTTTCAGATAGATTTTCAGGGGAGCGTAGCCTATGGTGTCTGAAAAAATTCTGGAATTCATTTTCCCAGGCCCTGAGAACGTTTAGTCCAAAGTTCGATTCGGTACCTGGCACTCCTCTTTGTGGGTGTGTGAATAACCTGAACTCTGCTCTCGAATTTCAGATGGATGTGCTCCGTGAGGCAGAAGAGCCTCTAGTTGGGTAGATATGGGGAAATTTTTTTCGAAATCAGGCGGATTTGAGTTTTGCAGAATGGTGAGAAAATAATGACTAGACACACGTATCTGACTGGGGAAGGTTGGTTGAGCTAAGGAAAGGGGCACGTCATAACGAGGTGGTTGGAAATTTTTCAGACAAGATCTCTGGAAATGAAAAATGGGAGAGAACAAGGAATGGGGGTGACTCATGAAGGATATTCTGCAATTCCAAGTCTATAAGAACAGGAGGATAAAAAAGCGAAGTCAGAGACGCAGAGGGTCTGGTTTCTCTGGCGCTCTAGCAGCTTTAACTTCAATTAACTCTATCTCAGTTCACAGCAGAGCTATCAAAAAGTGATCAACTACAGACTTGTTTAGCTTGTAATTTAACATATTTTCTTAGTTCACAACTCTTTGATAGCTTTCCTGGCTGATGAGATAGTAGCGTTCAAAGTTACGCCATTCCGAGGAGGAGAGGAGGAAGGCAGAGACGCAGAGGGTCTGGTTTCTCTGATGCTCTAGCTTCCACGGCGGATCGAGCTTTGACGCGGTGCATCTCTGTAGTGGTAATAGCTATCAAAGAGATGTCAATTAACAAAATGTGTGTTATACAAATGTGGTCCTAAAATGCCGGCTAACTCTCTCTTTCTCTCTCTCTTTCTCTCGCTATACTTCTCCTACAAACTTCAGAAACCAATTTCAATACTTGACTACCCCTATATACATGTTTCACCTGTTCCATCAGTTTTGCACAAACGCATACTTCTGCACCACATTTCAGGACCCTCCCTTCAGTTTCACACGTTACGTTTTCTCTTGTTTTGATGATTTCACCAAAAAAAAAAGAGAGAGAGAGAGAGAGAAGCTGAAAGTCAGCTGAAAAATGAATGAAGCGGAAGGAAAATAGAGGTTACTGTAGCTTTTTCACTTCATCAGCCAGCTATCAGCTACCGAGCACTAGACCCAAATAATAAGGAAAATGAACAAGGCTCGTGACAAACTGCCAATGAAGTTCCGCAAAGTACTGCGTCTAGAAGAAGTGATAAGTGCTCTCAATGATAATTATAGGCCAGTCAGCTCTTTCGAGAATATGTGAACGCAAAGAGCACACTGAGTACGGAAAGTGAAGACGGAAGTTTTGTTATGGGAAAAGCGAGATGGAATTGTCATCAAATACAAGGATTTTGGTCAAGGAAAATGAAAAATAGGTGTGGGAATTGGGAAAAAGTTGAAGAAACGGAAAATTGAATGTAGAAATGATTATGAGCGGAAAAATCATCAGAACAAACGAAAGGAAGAGAGGAGACAGAGACGCAGAGGGTCTGGTTTCTCTGGCGCTCTAGCTTTTCCGACTTCAAAGGGCTTTATCTCAACGGCGGATGGAGCTATCAAAAGTGATCAACTGCAAACTTGTTCAGCGTTAAATTTTTAATATTTCAGTAATTGACAACTTTTTGATAGCTTGACTGGCTGACGAGATAGGAGCGCTCAAAGTTAGGCCACCTCCAGAAGAAGAGGAGTGGGGGAAGAGGCAGAGACGCAGAGGACCTGGTTTCTCTGGCGCTCTAGCTCTTTGACTTCAAAGAGCTTTATCTCAGTGATGGTTAGAGCTATGAAAAGTGATCAACTAACAAAATATGCAAAGTTAAAAGCTGAACAAGATTGCAGTTGACAACTTTTTGATAGCTCTACTAGCAATTGAGATATACCGTTTTGAAGGAAGAGAGAGAGAGAGAGAGAGAAAGCAGAGAAATATGGGGTCTGCATGTCTGGGTCTGGTAAGCTAACTTTGAACGTGTATATCTGCGCAACCAGAAAAGCTATCAAAAAGCTGTCAACTAACAAAATGTGTAAAATTTCAAGCTGAACAAAATTTTAGTTAACAACTTTTTGATAGCTCTTTTAGCAACTGAGATATGCCGTTTCTGATCTCCGCAGCAAATCCAGCTCTACATTTTTCTTGGCTTTTTCAAAAATCTTCAATTTTTCCTTTTCAAAACAAGTGCACTTTTTTTCTACTTTGCTCAGTTTTCAACCGCCAGACATCATCACCCCTTATGACTCTATGACTCAATCTCAACTCCCGCTAATTAGAGAGATGACAGGGCAGACCCAAATATAAGCACCCGCAAAAAAAAAAGAAAAACAAGAGAAAATATTTGAACTTGAACTCACAAAGCGGTGATGTCATTGTTGTTGTTTTTCTCCTTTTGACCATTGTTCTTCTGCTTTTTTTCACTTCGACTCCGACAAATTGGAAGATGCGCGGCGCCGGGGAGACTGAATGAGTTGACCATTCTTTTTTGGACCTTTTTCTGGGGGCGGGATCTGGAAAATGGGTAATAAGAAATGTCAGTCAAAGTGAGATCGGGAAAAAAGCGGAAAAATTAAGAAAAATTGAGAAAAAGGAGTCCTAGACAGTCAGTTCAGGACCAAAAATTTCAAAAAAATATGGAAAATTGGGTCTTACTCTTACCCTAGAATTTTTTCGACCCAAAAAAAGGTACAAGACCAAGATTTTTCAAAACTGGACAAAAAGGACAAAAAATCCATTATCAATCCAACAAAAAAGTCATGATTCAACATAAAGGGGGATCAAGCCAAAAAAAAGAGGGCGTGTCCCTCTCTCTCTCTCTGCCCCCCCCCCCCCCCCCTCTATCCCTTTTTTGCGTTGTCATGGGAAATGGAAAATAAGAAAAAGAAATAAGAAAAAGCAAAAAGAATAAGAGAATATATATGTGAAGAAAATTGGAAAGTCAGGGTTGAGCAGGGGGGGGGGGACGCTAGATTAAATTTTCCAATTTTTCTTTTTTTTTTCGGCTTTGTTAGGTAAATATTCAATTCAAAAGGGGGAGATAGGTAAGGAAGAAATATGAGGAATTCAGAAAAAAAAATTGAGAATGAAGCGCGACTCCGGCGCTTCGGCAGTCATTTGAGGTCTAGCTTCGAAAAAATAATGCTGAGCAATAGGGTCCTGAGCTAAGCTTGTCGATGGGACCAGCTATTTTTGCCCGTGGCTAGGTCAGCAATGCTTCAAAAAAATAATTCTGAGCAATAGCTTATCTATCATTTTTGATTTTGGTCATCACATTTCGAAAAAAAATCCAAAGGTAAGTTCTGAAAAAAATCAAATTTCCGGGAAATATCCGGAATAACAATCTCCTTCCCCTGCTAGGTACCTGGGTACAGGTGGATACTCCCCCTCCCTTCTTCCGGATGTTTGGTAAATGACACCCCTGGCAACCTGAGAACGCTGAAAGGGAAGAAAAAAACAGGAAAAAGCGGTGGAAGAGGAGAAGCTTCTGAATTATTGAACACAACTGACTTAGAAAAGGGAAGAGGGGAAGATTTCATAGGGATAGAATTGAGTCACAAAAAAATTTGGATAAAGTCTAGAGAGATAGGGGAAGAAGCCAAAAAAAAAAAAAAGATCATGGCTAAGCTATAGTCCCGATTTTCTGGAGCAAAGATTGATAGATAGATAGTAGTAGAAAAAAAATAGGATTAGGAAAGTTTAGAAAAATCGAAATTCGATGGAAAAATGAACACAGGGGCTGACAACACGAAATTTTGATAGCGCAAAAAAGTAATTGCTGGGCAAGAAAAGTCAGTTTTTTCAAAGAGAAGAACCTCGGACAGACAGGCAGACAGACAGACAGACATTGGATAGATAGATGAACATGACAGACAGATAGACAGATAGACAGACAGACAGACAGACAGACAGTCAGACAGACAGACAGACTAACTCCCTTCGAAAAAAAAATAGAAAAAAAAACAATTTTCCATTCAAAAAAATCGGAATTTCTGAGCTATCTTCTTCAAAATCAGTCGCATTTTTTTTCGAAAACTGGTCATTGGAAAAAAAAACAAGAGAAGCCACAAAACATTTCTCTAGTTTCTAGTCGAATAATCTATTTAGCTGTGTGACACTCACTACATAATCCAGAGGGTATTGGCCTTTTTGGAATCAATTTTATTTGCTTCTTCTTATTTTGACGATGAAAGAAAAATCAGAGAAAAATTTTTTCAAAAAACTGAAAAATTGTCCATAAATTCCGGCTCACCCAGTACTGTATGTTCAGAGCAGCATATCCCGTCTGTCTTCAGAGTTATCAAAAAGTTTTCAACTAACAAAATGTTTAAAATTTAATGATAAACATTTTTTTAGTTGGCCATTTTTTGATATCTCTAAAGACAACTGAGATATGCTGTTTTGAACATAGATATAACCTTCATGTACCCAGACAAAAAAATTAATTACAGCTTGAGAAAAAAATCCGTCTGAAAAAAAAATCTGAAATTTTCAGACAAAGTGCAAAAACTTGTTCTTTTTCTTATATGTCGTACTTATGTATAACAAAAAAGGATGAGAATATTATTCAGAATCTCATGACGCTTCTCTCCTCTCTAGGTCATCCCAGGAGAGAGAGAGAGAATCAAATGAATCCTTTTGTGCTTTTTGAGCGATTAAAAAAAATGTCTTTTGATTTATTAAGAGCCCTATAAAAATAGACAGAAAAAGAAAATCTAAAGAGGAAAATTGAAAAAAGGGAGAAAAAAAAAATAGAAGTCGACTTTTTTTTTGAAGAAAACAAGAGAAGATGAAACTCTGATTCGTGTTTTGAAGGATGAAACCATAAATTTCATGTTAGAAAAAATGAAAAATATAAAAGAAGGTTTTTGATTTTTGATGGGAAAACTGAAATTGCAGGTTTCGAACGAAATAAAAAACAGTTGGTCAATGACTTTTTTTTTTTGAAAATTAAATTTTTTTTGAATAAGGAAAAAATAATGGCGCGAGATTCAAAAACCCGGAATTCAAGATTTTTGAATTAAGAAAAAACATAAAAATTAGGGTTTAACCCTGATAACAATATCTGAAGATGCTGAATTCTCGGAGCCAAAATTTTCGAAATTTGACTTTTTTTCTTCTGAATTCGAAGAAAAATTCGAAAAATTCAAAAAATCCCCTGGAGCATATCCAAATAAATATATGCTCCAACAAATCCAATTTCTTATAAAACAGAAAAAAAACTTGATGAAAAACATGTTGTTAGTACACCCTCTCCCTATCATTCTTATTTATGCACGACACGAACTGGGTGCATTTTTTTTCCTATAAGACAATCTGGAAGGAGAGAATCTGGAAGGGGATAAGAATAAGGTGTGTCTTGACGTGATTTTTCGGAGAAGGAGGTCATGGGGAATAAAAAAATGGATTATTCTGGAAAAAAGAAAGAAAATTGAATCTGGAAGAAAAGGAAAAAATTGGATTGGTGTTTATATTTTATTAGAGAATTGGTCATTGGATCTAGATTTTGATAACAAAACAGGTGAATTTAGGGAAGGAAACCTGAAAAATATACAGACAAACAGATGAACCGACAGACAAAACCCTATCCATTAGCAGTTTTCTTAGTCTTGTTGCTTCAGGTAGAAAAATCGAGTTTTGAAGGAATGTTTCCGACAGACAGATATTGGACGGACACACAGACATCGAACAGACAGACAGATGGACAGACATACAGAGAAGCAGACCTACAGATAAACACAGGGTTGCAATCTAACGGGCTGGCCGGCGGGCCGGCCCGGCCCGCCGGCCGGGCTGAGGTGAAAAAACCAGGGCCCGGCCGGCCCGGAATCAAAAATTTTAAATTTTTTTTTTTAATTTTGAATTTTTTTTCTGAATTTCAACATTTTTCGACCGAAAACTTTCTCTGTAATAGTTAGTTGTTGCCAAACATAAATATACCCCTTGAGCACAAAATTAGGGTATATTTTTTCGATTTTTCGAAACTCGCGGTAATTTTCGGGCCGGGCCGGGCCGGGCCGGAGGAAAAATAATCTCGGCCCGGCCCGGCCGGTTGCAACCCTGGATAAACATACAGATAGACAGACATCCGACAGCCAGGCAAGTATAGGAACAACAAACAGTAGGACATACAGACAAACAGACATACAACGGAGAGCAGACAGATAACAATCGGAAATACAGGCAAACTGACATCCGACAGACAAATTAGCATCGGACAAACCAGCTCACTGACAGACACGACTCCATTTTTCTTCTCAATTACAGGTAAAACTATCAAAAATCAAAAAATTCAACAATTTCTAGACCCACTTTCTTATTAGAAAAAAAAAACAAAAAACCCAAAATCGATAAAAATATTTTTTTGATCTACCAATATTTTTCGAATGGGGGTCAAATTTAGATGTGTGTAGTTTCGTTATTATCGTTTTCCATTCATTCTTTGCCGTTCTCCATCGTTTTTATGAGGTTTCGTCGCGTTTTTCTTCTAGTTTTCCGGAATTTTTCTCTTGCTGAGTCATCGAAATTTTTTATTGATATTTTTTTTGTTTAGCCAGGCGTTTAGTGTTTTTGAAGATTTTTTCACAACAGTTCGACTTGAATTTTTCGGATAATTACCATATGACTAGGCTCCATTTCCTTTAGGAAAAATTAGGCTTGGCCTGCTATTTTAGCACATTTTTTCTCCGCATCTTGGCCCCGTTTTTGAGGAGTCATTTGACTAATTTGACCAAATTTTCTCCCAATCTTTTGTGCGGCTTCTCAGCCTTTCGGGACCAGCCCCCAAGAACCCTTTGTGGGACCAGCCCCTGGGACGTTTATGGGGTGCTATTCGACTCATTCGACACCCCACTTCTGCTCATTGTGGTCCGGTTCTCAAACCGGTTCTTGCCGCCCTTTTTTCAATTTTTCCGTACTATAAAATGCTCTTTTTTCCAGGCGCTGTTTTGAGCTATTCTGAGCAAGCTCCTTTGACCCTTAGCTCAGTTTTTGTCGAGTCCTGGAGCCCATTCGCTTGATTTTTTTGGTCCAAGGGATTTTTTTTTGAAAAAAATGGAGCCGACAAAAAAACCAATTGGTAGATCAAAAAATTCCCTATCGATTGGTATAAATATCATACAGGTTAGGGTCAAAATTATTGGGTAAAAACGGGAAAAGCAAGATTTCCGATGTAATTTTGGGCAATTTTGGTTTTTGGAGCGCCTTTTCTGATACAAACCTATATGATATTTATACCAATCGATAGGGAATTTTTTGATCTGTCATTATTGATTTTTTCTTTCATCGATTTTCATTAGAATGGGCCCTAACTGGCCAAAACCCCCCAGCCTAGGGCCCAGGAGTAGTTCTCTGCAAAACTGACCAATTTTTCTATCAAGTTTTTGTTGTTTTTTGCCAGTCTTTAGCCTTTTTTACCGCTCTTTTATTTTCAATTTTCTCATTTTCTTCAACTCCCCCAATCCCCCAATTTTCAGCCCCATCACTAACCTGCCGCCTCTCAAAAAGAGGACCTGTGAATAGTTCCTCCTGTACCAATCCTAACCCAACCAACTGACCAAATGACGCTGAAAGCACAAAAAGAAGCGTATCGACGTCGTACCCGTCAAACCAATCTCGTCATAGCCGCCGTCGTCCTTTTCTCCATCGGATATTCGCTGTACAAACCGCTTCCCGAGGGATTCACCCGTACGAAATGGGATCGGATTAAGATGCATCTTGTGGAGCCCGCACTTCGATTGGCTTATTATTATCCGGTGAGTAGGGGTTGATACTCAACTGCTATGGGGTGGATCTAGTGCTATTGGCTCTGAGTAATAAGGATAGCACTTGAGACAAAGGTCATAGCAATTGATCTATAGCACATGAGCCAGAATAGCAGTTGAGAATGGCTTGATATGACTTTTGCCTCAAGATCTACTCTCTGTGTGCTTTTACCGCTGAGGAATAGCAAATGAGCCAAAAATAGCAATTGAGACAATAGCATCTGCCCCATAGCAATTGATCATCCGGTAGCACTTGAGAAAATAGTAGCACTTAGGGGCTGGGATCTCCCTGTGACAAATATTCAACTGCTATGGGGTGGATCTAGTGCTATTTCTCAGTTCCTGGGAAATAGCACTTGAGACAAAAGTCATAGCACTTGATCTATAGCATATGAGCCCAAAAAGCACTATCGGGTGAGTTCTTAGGGATTAGGCAAGGTCAAAACTGCTATTTTCTGATTTTCAACTGCTATTGGCGCTGAGGAATAGCACATGAGCCAAAATAGCAGTTGATAATGACTTGAATTTGTCTCAAGTGTTACCCTCCGTGTGCTCTACCCCTGGAGAATAGCAAATGAGCCAAAAATAGCAATTGATCATCCAGTAGCACCTGAGACAATAGCAGTTGTGAATCCGAATCGCTATTTTTCAATTGCTATTGCCCTGAGGAATAGCACTTGATCTATAGCAGATGAGCCAGAAAAGCACTTGATCTATAGCAGATGAGCCAGAAAAGCACTTGAGTCAATAGCATCTGCCCCATAGCACATGATCCGAAATAGCAGTTGAGAATGACTTTTGCCTCAAGTGCTACACCTCCTGGGAAATAGCAAATGAGCCAAAAATAGCAATTGATCATCTGGTAGCACTTGAGAAAATAGCAGTTGAGAATGACTATTGTCTCAAGTGCTACTCTCCATGTGCTATCACCCTTGAGGAATAGCAAATGAGCCAAAAATAGCAATTGATCACCCAGTAGCATCTGCCACCCTCGCCCCGCCCCAAAAACCACCAAAAATCTTCCAGAGCCGCCTGTTCTCCAAAGCCTCCGACATGATCTACTGGACACGTGGCACCATGAACGTCCTCACCAAGACCCTCGGCATCCTCACGCCCACCGACACCCAAATCCTCATGAAATGGTACACGTGGCAGGGCACCCCAGTCAAGGCCTACATCCCAATCCACAACCGAACCGATGGAGCCGTCATTTTCATCCATGGCGGAGGATTTGCCCTCGGGAATGTGGAAATGTACGACTCCCTCCTGAGTCGATTGGCTCACGAGATGGGCACACTCTTCGTCTCCATTGAGTACCGCTTGTCACCGGAGACCGTGTTCCCTGGAGGAATTTTGGATTGTGAAGCCGCCATCGATCACTTTTTTGAGAATGGAACCGCCCTTTTTGGGGTGAACACGTCGAAAATTGTGATAATGGGCGACTCGGCCGGCGGGAACCTGGCTACAGTAATCGCGCAACGAAGAGCCGCCCGTGCCGCCCATCCCGCCTTGGCTGGTCAGGTTTTGATCTATCCACTACTCCAAATGGTTGATTTGCAAACGATTTCTTATCGATATTTCCACGAGAGACTCCGGGGATACGCGCTGGTCGATCCGGAATCGGTGGCCTATTACTATATGTTTTACGCGGGCATTGATATGGATGAGAAGGCGTATTTGGTGTCGAGTGTCGTGTCGAATGGGCATGTCGCAAGAAGTTTAGGGCAAGGTTCAGGAGGTAAAGGCGGATGGGGCCAGGGGAGGGGGCCAAGGGGAGCATGGGGAGGGTAAGCTAGCCTGAACGTCAAGGGGGCGGTCCCACAGGGTTTGGGCGGTACCATGGGGTTCGGGGCGGTCCCATAGGGTTCAATGCGGTCCCGTAAAGTTCAGGGAGGTCCCATAGGGTTCGGGGCGGTTCCATAGGGTTCGGGGGCCGTCCTATAGGGTTCGGGGCGATCCTATATTGTTCAGGGTGGTCCAATAGAGTTCTTGGCGGTCCAATAGGGTTCGGGGCAGTCCCATGACGCTCGGGACTGTCCCGCAAGGTTCGGGGCGGTTTCATAGGGTTCGGGGCAGTCCCATAGAGTTTGGGGTTGTCCCATAGTGTTCAAGGCAGCCGTACAGGGTTCAGGGCCGCCGTACATGGTTCGTAGCGGCCGTTCGGGGCGGTCTCATATTGTACGGGACGGATTTGGGGGCCGTCCTATAGGGTTCCGGGCGGTCCCATAGGGTTTGGGGCGGTCCCATAGGGTTTGGGGCGGTCCCGTAGAGTTCACGACGGTCTCATATTGTTCGGAACGGTCCCATCAGGTTCGGGGAGGTCCCACAGGGTCCGGGCCGTCCCGTAAAGTTCGGGGCGGGCCTATAATGTTCGGGGCGGTCCCATAGGGTTCAGGACGGCCCCATGTTGTTCGGGGCCGTCTAATAGGGTTCGGGGCGGTCCCACAGAGTTTGGAACCGTCCCGTAAGGTTCTGGGCGGTTCCATGAGGTTCGAGGATTACTCACACGGTTTGGGGGCCGTCCTAAAGGG
>GL379914.1:223565-247442 GCA_000143925.2 Caenorhabditis brenneri | reverse complement strand
GGTTCTGGGCGGTTCCATGAGGTTCGAGGATTACTCACACGGTTTGGGGCCGTCCTAAAGGGTTCCGGGGTGGTCCCATAGGGTTTGTGGCGATCCCATCAAGGTTCGGGCGGTCCCGGAGGGCTCGGGGACATTCAACAGGGTTCGGAGCGGTGCCATATTGGTTGGGATGGCCCCATAGGGTTTGAAGCGGTTCCATATTGGTTGGGATGGCCCTATAGGGTTTGGGGCGGTCCCGTAAGGTTCGGGGCGGTCCCATAGGGTTGGGGGCCGTCCTATAAGGTTCAAGGCTGTCCTCTAAGGGTTGGGGGACAAACCCATAAGGTTTCTATTTCTTAACCCTGAACCTGCGACCCATACCACACCCTACCTGATCTAGAGGTGTCTTCCTTACCCCAAAATCCCAACTTCCATTTCTAATTTCCAGATAATGTCCTACACCACCACCATCGAATCCCTTCACAACTATGACAATCTCAACATTTCTGGAAGATGGGAGGTCAAACCAAGCTATGAAGCCCAAGACCTACTGGAACCATTCCTCATGAATCCCGACTTCTCGCCACTGATGCGTGAGGACTTGTCGAATCTGCCGCCGACGATGGTGATCACTTGCGAGTTTGATATTCTCAGGGATGAGGGGCTTGTCTATGCGGAGAGATTGAAGGTTAGGGGGGGGGGGGCGTCCTTGGGGGGTGGGGCTTGGGGGTGGGGTCCTGGGGTCCTGGGGCTCTAGGACATTGGGCTCCTGGGGCCATGGGGTCCTGGGCTTCTGGGGTCCAAGAGTAGGGTCCTAGCTTCCCAGCGCCAGCTCCTAACCCAAATCCAACCTCCCCAATTTCCAGAAATCTGGTTTCCCGACCGAAACGACCGGGTCCTTAGGGGGCGGGGTTTGAGGGGTCCTGGAGTCAAAGGGTAGGCCCCCAGTTTCCCAACGCTCGCGCTCAGTCCTAACCCAGATCCGACCTCCCCAACTTCCAGAATGCTGGCGTCTCGACCGAAATCCGGCGTCACGCCCGAGTCCTTAGGGGGCAGGGCTTGAGAGGTTCTGTGGCCCAAGGCTAGTGTCCTAGCTTCACAGTGTTGTGTCCTAACCCAAATCCAACGTCCCCAATTTCCAGAAATCCGGCGTACCAACCACATCGATCCACTATGAAAATGGATTCCACGCGATGCTCAACTTCCATGGCGACTTGGACGAGGCGACCAAAACGGTCAATGATATCGAGAAATGGACACTTGACACTATTTTGAAATCTTGATTTTTTTTTTCTCATTTCTTGTAGATTTTCTTTCAGATTTTTTGTGTCTATTCGCTTCAAAAGCATGATTTTGTATCTTTGTTTGACTTTGAATATTTTTTGAGATTTATGATTTTTGAACACTAAAAAATAGAATTTGCATTTCAAATTTTTTGTATAAATCATTAGTTTTCCCCGTCACTGTTCTATGGTTTATTATCATTTTTTGAAGGATGGCAATCAAAATTTTTTACCGATTTTCTCTAATCCTAGCTTTTTTCACACTATTTCCAGCGGTCTACTCCAGGAGGATCCGGATAACGTAAGCCTAGGGTGCTGGAGTGCTGGGGTGCTGGGGTCCTGGGGTGCTGCGGTCCTGGGGTCCTGGGGTCCTGGGGTCCTGGGGTCCTGGGGTCCTGGGGTCCTGGGGTCCTGGGGTCCTGGGGTCCTGGGGTCCTGGGGTCCTGGGGTCCTGGGGTCCTGGGGTCCTGGGGTCCTGGGGTCCTGGGGTCCTGGGGTCCTGGGGTCCTGGGGTCCTGGGGTCCTGGGGTCCTGGGGTCCTGGGGTCCTGGGGTCCTGGGGTCCTTCCGGTCCTGGGGTCCTGTGGTCCTGTGTACCTGGGATCCTGGGGTCCTGGGGTCCCGAAGTCCTAGGGGCCTGGGATCCTGGGGTCCTGGGGCCCATAGGTCCTGGGGTCCTGGGGTCCTGAGGTCCTGGGGTCCTGGGGTCCTAGGGTCCCACACCTTTTTGGAAATTTCAGGAATGGAGAAATCGAGGGGCGTTCCCTTACCGCCACGTATTCAATATTTGGAAACCAGACTAGCCTCATGTTCCTTGGAATTCCACATATCACACCGCCCATTGGAGACTTGCGGTTTAGAAAACCGAAATTGAACAGGGAGACATGGAATGGGGTACTGGAGACCAAGGAGTTCAAGCCGGCATGTATGAGTGATCCCGTGTGAGTTCAGGGAGTGGAGATAGGGGAAAGTGATCAACCACAACGTTGTTGAACGTAGGATTTTAAGTATTTCGTTAGTTGACAACTTTCTGATAGCTCTAATAGTCGCTGAGATAGAGCTCTCTGAAGTTGGGGCAGCGATAGCGCTAGAGAAACCAGACCCTCTGCGTCTCTACCCTCCCCCTCTTTCCTTGGAGCGACCTGACTTTGAGCGCTCATATCTCATCAGCCAGAAGAGCTATCAAAAAATTGTCAACTGATAAAATATGTAAAATTTGAAGCTGAACATGTTTGTAGTTGATCATTTTTTGGTAGCTCTTTCGGTTGCGGAGATATGGGGGTTCAAAGTTAGGTACTAGGCGCCGTGGGGTAGACTGAGGGGCCACTCACTTTGAGCGCCCATATCTCATCAGCTAGTAGTGCTATCAAAATGATGCTAACTAACGAAATATGTGAAATTGCATGCTGAACAGCTTTGTAGTTGATCACTTTTTGGTAGCTCCAATCGCCGCTGAGCTAGAGCTCTTTGAAGTTAGAGCCCTAAAAAAAACCAGGCTCTCTTTGTCTCTGCCAACTTCTCAGGATGACTTAACTTTGACTGCTCATATCTCATCATCCAGAAAAACAACCAAAAAGTTGTCAACTAACGAAATGTGCAAGATTGGACGCTAAACAAGTTTGTAGTTAAAAATTTTCTAATAGCTCTTCTGGTTGCGGAGATATGGGGGCTCAAAGATACCAGGCGCAGACGGGTAGAGGGGCAGAGAGCCACTCACTTTGAGCGTTCATATCTCAGCAGCCAGAAGAGCTATCAAAATGTTGTCAACTAAGAAAATAGGTAGGATTGTAAGTTGAACAACTTTTTAGTTGACACCTTCCCCGTAGCTCTTACCGTTTTCAAGATAAATTGCAGAGGAACCTATCTCCGCCCCGAAGGGGGACCCATCTCGGAGGATTGTCTCTACATCAATGTCTACACCAACGATTTTTGCCTGACTTATGTCTGTTTCTCGACTTCCTGTCAACTCCAAAATCCCTTGATTTCCAGAAAAACTGTTCCGTAATGGTGGCCGTGCATGGCGGTCAAATGATACGTGGCAGTACTGCCACCTATCACAGTGACGTCATCACCAACAACTTTGTGGGGCAGGACAGGAATATTGTGGTGGTTACTGTACCATATCGGCTTGGAGTGTTTGGTCTGCCGAATTTACCAGGAGATTTGGATGGGGTGATGGACAGGAATTTGGTGTTGTATGGTGAGAGTGAGCAGAGAAAATGGGTGTCTGCCTGTCTGGGTCTCTGTAAACTTTGAACGCTCGTATCTCCGCAACAAAACGAGCTAGGAGAAAGTTGTCAACTGATGAAATGCGTAAAACTTGATGCTGAACAAGTTTGTAGTTGAACATTTTTTGATAGCTCTAACCGCCACTGAGATAGAGCTCAGGCCCTTTGCGTCTCTAACCTCCCTCCTCGTCCACTTGGAGTGGCCCAACTTTGAGCCCCCATACCTCCGCAACCAAAAGAGCTATCAGAAAGTTGCCAACTAACAAAATACTTGAAGTTTGATTCTGAGCAACTCTTCAGTTGACCACTTTCTTCTATTTCTGTTCCCCTTTGAGATATACCCGTTTGAAGCACGGGGCGTCTTTCAAACCTCATACAAGCGCCTCTGGCCGTTCCTAACTTTGACCATGTATATCTCCACAACCAATAGAGCTATCAAAATGTTGTCAACTAACAAAATGTGTGAAATTCAATTCTGAGCAACTCTTTAGTTGACTATTTTTTCCTACCTTTATTCCCCTCTGAGATACACCGCCTTAAAGAAAGGGACGTCCTTCACACCCTCCCCCGGCGCCGTGTCTCTCGGTTCCTGCGGTCCCTAACTTTGGTCCTCCATATCTCCGCAACCAAAAGAGCTATCAAAAAATTGTCAACTGATAAAATACGTAAAATTCAATTCTGAGCAACTCTCCAGTTGACAACTTTCCCCTATCTCTATTCCCCTTTGAGATACACCCCGTTTTCCAGACGTGATAGCCGGCTTGGAATGGGTCCAACTTGAAATCGCAAATTTTGGTGGGAACCCCAACAAAACCACATTTTTTGGGCACAGTGGTGGTGGAAGTATTGGGAGTGTACTCAGTTTGCTCCCGGAGTATGAGCACTTGTATCAGAGGATGGTTTTGATGAGTGCTCCCTGGTTGATGAGGTCGAAAAGTTTGTCGTTGTTTTGGGAACTCAATATTTGAAGAAAAATGTTTAGGCGCGAATTCAAAAATGTTTCTGAAAGTTGCCGAGCATGTTGGGTGCACTGGGTCTAAAAATCAGGAAATTGTCGATTGCCTGTGGAATGTTCCAGCTCAAAAATTAAGTGAAACCCAGGAGCACGTCTTCCGATTTGAGGAAGAATCAATAGCGGATTTTGTGATTGATGGGGAGCTCTTGAAGACCCATCCCAGGGAAATTCTGAAGTCTGGAAACTTCCCCAAGAAACCCCTACTGATTGGGACGGTCCCTTATGAAATGAGGTTCACCCAGTACTTCAACAAGACCGGTTTGTTAAACCAAGAGGAGTTGCTGGAGCTCTGTGAGCTTTTTGGATTCGTTGGGGCCTACCAGGACCCGTATGATTTTGTGGAGAAATGTGTGGAGTTTTATATGGAAGGTGAGTTTCGAAAATTTTCGAAAAAAACATTTTTTTTCTGAATTTTTGAACTACACGCCCGCGGCCGGCATTTATTTTCAGAAAATGATTCTTCGGAAAAAATTTTTTTTTCCGAAAAAAAAAGTTTCCAGCTGACACCTTTGAATTCCCCGTCGACGACTTTGTATTCCATGTCCCTGCCGCCCTTCTAGCCCAGTCCCATGCTTCGGAACATCCCGTCTACCTGTACAGCTACAAGTACCCTGGCCTAGGATTCGGGTTTACGTCGGCCCCGTCCCCGGTGTCCCCGGTGCACTCGGAGGATTTTGTGTACCTTTTTGGAGTTCATAGAAGCTCCAACTTCACCACCAGAGACTTGAAAATTGAGCACATTTACTCTGGGATGGTGGCGGATTTTGTGAATTTTGGGGTGCCAAAGGGACAGGAATGGACGAAGTTGAACCCCGAAATTATGAATTATATGGATGTAGATTTCGATAAGGATTTGATGATGCCAGGAATGAAATACGAGTTTTATAAGAAGCAGACAGAGTTTTGGGGTGAAGAGTGAGGAAAAAATTTTTTTTTTCGATTTTTCAAAAATTATTGATTTTTTTAGAGCCAGTGGTCAGTTCTCTTTCAACGAAGTTTCCACCAAATCCTTCGATGTTTTCCCACTCCGAGAGCTCGTTGAAGCCAAAAATATCCTATTGAAAACCAGGAATTGGAATGCTGATAAAATTGTGGAAAGTGCCAAGAAAAATATTGCGGAGATTGAAAAATTGATTGTGGAGAGCAAAATAAGTGAGTTTTTCTTGTTATTTCATTGAGAATTCGCATCCATACCCCGGAAAAAACGAAAGAAAGAGAAATTAAAATTCAAAACACGCGCGCTTCTTTCTAGGTCCGCAACGCTTACGTGACGGTGTTTGCAGACCGTGAGGCATTTTATTTGACGACACCCCTTCTTTTTTGCAGATTTTCAGCGATTTGGCTGAAAATTATGGGGTTTTGACCACTTTTTTGTCATTTCCAGCAAATTTTACCTAAAGAGTGTCAGGAAAATTATCAATTCAGTGAAGTTTTCATAGGTTTCAAGTGAAGTTTCTTCCAGGATTCGACAAAACCAATTTTGCCTGTTGTACTTCAATTTGCGGGTTTTTCATGTTGACTTCTCTAATTTTCATTTGTTGTTTTTGATAATAATAAGTTATTAAAGGTCCAAACGAAAAGAATTAGAAAAATCACGATTTAAAGCACGCGCGCTTCTCTCCACGTCCGCAATGTTTGCGTGACGGTGTTTGCACAGCGAGATGCATTTTATTACACGACACCTCGATTTTCAGCAGGTTTTGCCGATTTTCAGCAGTTTTTCGTGAAAATTTGGTGATTCTGACGACTTTTTCCTCATTTTCAGCGAATTTTGCATGGGAGTCGCGAGTAAAATTCTGAAATTAGCGCAGATTTCCGTGAGTTCAGAAAAAATCTTCAGGAATCCGACAAAAAAAGTTCGGATTTTCTACTCCGATTTGCTGGATTTTCACGCTGTTTTCTCTAGATTTCTAGTGATAAATAAAACAAGAAAACAATTTATTTTAACAATCAAAATCAAATAAATAAAAATACACAAAAATCATTCCTTATGAATCCGCTTATCCCTCTTCTCTCTCAACTCGCGATCCCACGTGGCGAACGGTTCCATCGTCAAAACGCCAGTGGTGCTGGTGAAGAATTGCTGGAGATCGATGGCTGAAAAATTGATTTTTCTACAAACTTTCGAAAAAAAAACTTTTTTTTTCAAAAAATCAACGAACCATGAGTCTGCTCATACTTATCGGCCTGCACAATCATATCGAATTTATCGAGATGCTTAACGACTCGGGCGGTCAGCGAGGCGGCCTCCTCGTACTCCTTCCACAGCATTGACCACTCCTCACCGACGTTCGGCACGTAGGAGGCGATGGTGTCGATGGCCTATAAATTCGGGATTCTTGAAATCTGAGCAATGAATTCCAAAAACCTTTTTCTCCAAATCGAATTTCTCCTCATCCGAAACGCCACAATGCGGTGTGATATCGCCGGCGATCGCCTCCCCAATATCATGGACCAGTGCCATTTTCACCGCACGAATCGCGTCGAGACCCTCGATTTCTCCTTCGAGCGCCATCGCCAGAACGGCCATTCGATACATGTGACAGGCGACAGTTTCCGGTTCGGGCACCCCACATTTCACCCATCCCGTACGTTTTAGGTGCTTCAGGTTGTCAAGAACGTCGAGGAGTTCGAAGATTTTTAGGGAGGAGGCAGAAGTCATTCTGAATTTTTAGAATTTTGTGAAAAAACTCAATTTTTCGTTTTCTTCCCAAGTGTCGTCAGGTTTGATGTTTTCCGACGACTCTGCAGACACCGCCATGTCAGAATGCACACTTTCTTGGAAAATATTTTTTTCAGCCAAATTTTCACTGTTTTTCCCTCTAAAACAAACTCACCAAAACGCGTTTATATCATAAAATCCATCATGAAAAGTATGTGTTGAATCTATCATAAAAAGCGAAATATACTTTTCAGTGAAGCGAAGAATGTCTCAAATCGGGAAGAGGGGTGGTGATGGGGTGGGGATGTCATTTAAAAAAATGAAACAGTAATAATACATACACGGTAAAGGAATTGAGAGAGAGAATTTAAGGGGGATGGAAACCGAAATGTTTGGAGAGAGAGAAATCAGTTTTCAAAGAGTTGGAAAATGCGCTCCGCCGATAAATTATCATTAGAGCGCAATCTCCTCATTTCTAGCAAAACTGATAAAAACTTGATTATGGAAAAAAAATCGCCATGGATACATTTTGCGAGGGGAGTTACAACAAAACAAAAAATTTTTTTGGGGGGAACTTTGCAATATTTTTGAGAAATTATGATGATTTGGATGCAAAATGGGAAGGGGTGCAATAAAAAATGGGAAGAATCCTCTGAAGAGAATTGGAGAACAATAGAAAAAGTTTGGCAGGATTTGGGGTGGAGGAATTGTTTTGTATTGGAAAATCGGGAAAAAAGATGATAGAAATGAATTTTTTGAAGAGTTTTTACAGGAAAAAGAGCGAAATAGGCGAATTTTGGGCTCAAAAACCACCAAAAATGGTCAATTTTCAGCTCTAAATTCCATATAACTCAAAATTTGAAAATCCCGTGGGGGGAGTAGTAGGTACATTCTGGAGGAGAGAGAGAATCGGGAATAATTTTTGGAGAACCCGAGAAAAGAGGGGAACAAAGGGGAAGATTGAGAAGAGAAAAAAAAGTAGATTCTGGAATTACTTTTGGGGAAAAAAAGGGAAAATAAAGCAAAAATGACACAAATTATTTGAATATTCTGTAGTCATCGGTGTTTGGAGAGAGAGATGATTATGAAGAGAGAAATCGAGCCGTTTTTGGGTAGAGATATCTGAAAATTAGAGATTTTCGTTGATTCGATAATTTCAGAAAAATTCGGAAAATTCCGGGAGAAAATCGGGAAACTCAAGGAAAAAATTGGAAAATTTCAGAAAAAAAAATTGGAAAATTCCGAGAAAAGTCTGAAAATTCCGGAAAACTTCGTAAAAAAGGAGACAAATTTGGCCAAAAAACGATCTATTTCAGAATTTTTTCGTCAGAATAACAGCAGTATTTTTATATTTCGAGCAAAGCTGTCATTTCAAAACCGTACCATAGAATTGAAAAGGGATCCATCACTCCGTCTTATCCTTCTTCTGCCCCCCTTTCATCGCCCGTGACAACGCCGTCTTTTTATTCTGCTCAATTCTGCGCAACTCCTGCCGACGCTCCTCATCCTCCTCTCTCAATCGTCGCTCCTCCACAGTCAACGCAATCTGAGCCTCGATGGCATTGCGCCGAGCCGCCGCCTCATCATCTGCCATCGATCGATCACCCTCATCCGAGCAGTTTTCTGATTTTCGTGTATTCATATCCTGTGCCACCTCCTTGCATCTCTCATCACCTTGAAGATTCGTAGCAGCTTTTGAATGATCGAATAGTGGGGTCTGGTCTTTCCATTGTCTGAATTGAAGAGCCTGAACCATGAAGAAGCAGTCCTTAAACTTGGAAGCGGCTTGCTCCGTAATCTTCAGGGTGACAGTCATCGCGGTGGTTCTGCCGGAATCGCTGGCCACCTTCGGCAAGCTATAGGCGTACATCATTCCATTGTCCTCCTGAGTGAAGAACGAGCGCAACATGTCGTTGTATTCGGTTCCCTTATCACCGAAACGGAATCTGTAAGCTCTATTTATTCGTAGTAACGCTTTAGTTCCGGTGGTTTTCACTCACGTTGGTGGCTCGGCGAACATTTTATACGGTCGCATGCCATTCAACTCATTGGCATAGTCGACCCGTTCGGTGCTTCCTTTGGCGCGCTTATTCTCCTTGTCCTGAATGCATTGTGCCACGTTTGGCGCGTTGGTGAGCATCGGAACACGAACAATGTGCGGATGACTGTTGGGCATTGTCGCGTCGCGTTTCGTGTATCGGCATGGGATGAAACAGAGCACCTGGAAACGGGTTTTTGAATTTTGGGAAAACTCTGCAGTTGCGCTCTATTGATAACGCTGTTTGCCAGCTTTTCCCATTTGGCAAACGAGCTAGACTGTCAAAATTAGCCGGTTTGTGCATTTTTGCGTCAGCGTGTTGCAGCTCAGGTGCGTACAGTAATTCAGAGTCCGCAATCTCGGTGTGATGCAATACACTGACGCAAAAATGCACAAATCGGCTAATTTTGACAGTCTGGACTAGAAAACTGGGCTCATATGTCGCGGAGTCCTCGGAACACCTGCTGGCCTAAATTTTCTCTCTTGTAAAAATCTAGGCCAGCAGGCGCTCCCAGCTTTTCTAACCTGACGAACTGGGTTAGGATTCAAAACTCACAATAGGCCAATCCTCAACCAGACTCTTCTCGACGGCAATACGGAACGTCTTCGTCAAATAACCTTGTCCTCCCTCTTTCAACCACGCAATTTCATCGCTGACATCCCTGCCGATGCGAATCTGATGGAGTGGCGACTTGGCCGTCTTCACAGTAAGCGGGCAGCGTTTGTCGGCGTCGAAGAGCAGCGCCTCAACCCACGAGTGGAAGCTGGTGTTGAGGACACGATAGCGGCCGAACGCGTAGTCGTAGGCTCTCGGTGGGGGTGTGCTTATGTCACAGTGATCGTGGTACTCGGACCATTCTTTGATCTGGAAAATTGTGATTTTTTTGGCAAATACTCGGTTACTAGCGGATCTTTTGCTATTTCTCAGTTGCTAGAACCTGATTTTTTGCTATAGTGGATCTTTTGCTATGAAATGTTGCTCAGTTGCTATTGCTCATTTGCTAGAAACATGGATCGTTTGTTATGAATTTATCATTTGCTATTCCGTAGTATTTTGCTATTTTCGCCATGCCTCAACTGCTATAGCTATAACAGTTGATTTATGGCAAAAAATCCAAATATATCAGTTGACATACTAGAAGTTACAACATAGCAGTTGATCACCCCGATAATTGAGTTTTTGCCGGAAATTGCGGAGAAGCTTCGCTAAGCGCCCTGAGACTAATTTTCAGATTGGCGAGCATCCAAGCCTAAATCTTTGGAGCCGCGACGCGACCGCAACGCTTCCGGCGGTTTTCAGTCGGTTTTCTTTAGGTTTAAGCATGCGAAATCATTCAAAAACCTACCACAGTCTCCTCTTTATTTTTTGGTTGAATATAATCCAACCAGAAGCATCCACCAAGATCCGCTCCATGCCACATGAATTGCTGTGTTGGAAGAACGATTCGACGTTTCACCGTCAACGAAATCGGCGATTTGAAGTTATGATTGAGCAAATTCATAGGAGCTTCATGTCTCAAAAGAATATCGATCTGGCAAGGAGCACCGGCCATTGCAGCGAGATGAGTGATGGTGTTTCCCTCGAAGAACTTGTGCTTCAAGGCCGTAGCCTTGTTGGCATAGGTCAACTGGCTCAACAGGAAGTGCAACATTATGCACTTCTTATGGCCCTGATCGTGACAGTGCTTCTCGTGAGGAAGACGTACGGCGTAGTACATCAGAATATTGCAGGCGCGATATGGAGACGGTTCTTCATCCTCATACTGATCCTGCCAGTGGTCAGTGGTCCAGTTAATGACCTGATTGACTATGAAACTTTGACGCTGGTCTTGTTTCAGCCCCAGGAATGATTTATTCTTGCAACCACGTTCCAGGCTCTTATTTACCAGGACGCGCTCAATTTCACTGAAACGGAGAAGCACTTTACGGAGATCGCAAGCATAAAGATTTCTGACGACTTCCTGTTGGAATCTATCCTTGATATCCATGTACATCTCATTCAAATGTTTCTCGAGCCTCATCATACATTCCTTGAATCGCGGTGTGGCGTACTCATCGTCCAACGAGCAATTCAGCCAGAAATCAGCGACCCAATTCGTGTCTTTCGACGCGTCTGCCACGTAATCCGAGAAGTTGCGCTTCATGAACGGTTTGGCGCCACCGAGCATCAGCATCAGCGGTTCGGTATCCGGAATACCCGATGCGCCGATTCCGAATCCCATACGATGCATCGTCTTGATACTTGACGGCAGTTGAGTGTAGTTTCCGATGGTGGTCGTGTAACGACAATAACGCATTTGAGCGTTCTTTTGCAAATCGATGAATTCCACCGGTTCTCCGAGGTCTTCTTCTGCACGATAGAATCCAATTTCGGTGGGGTTATCGCCGAAAACCGCCTTGGCTGCCGCATTTTTCGGCGTAATGCCCATGTTCCCGTCACGAACGACGCCACCACCTTCTATTTGCATTTGATCATCGAATTGATGCACTTGAAGTCCTTGATTGTCGACGGCGTCAAACTCACTATCGGACATATCGTGTGGATGCTGATGGAATTGATGGTGTTGCTGTTGTTGCTGCAAAACGCGCGGACGCTCCTTTTGTCCCGGATAGCTGACTCGTGGCAGACCCTTCTCCGCTTGTTCACGTTCCTCGAGCTTCTTGCGCTCTTTTTTCGACAGCTGCTTCGCTTTTTGTCGGCCTTTGTTCTGCTGCTTTGCCGCTTGTTTTTGTGGCTGAAAATTGAGAAAATGTCTTAAAATAGGGAAAATCGCTTTGAAAATTGAAAAAAAATCGCTAAGTTCTGAATTTCTAAAATTGTAATCATTTAAAGGCGCATAGCAGGATTTGGTAAGTTGGTTTTCGCAGCGCGTCGACTTTTTCAGCCTTGCGAGCGGAAAAATTGTAGGAACTTGTTGTTTTTACAAAAATTTTAGCTCAATTTTACTCGAAAAAACCCAAGAAAATCAGAAAATTGTTCAATCTGCTTGTTTGGAGAGCTGAAAATCGGAAAGTTGAGCGAAAAAAAGATGTTTTTGAATTTCTAGAATTGTAAGCATTTAAAGGCGCATAGCAGATCTTGAAAATGGGTCTCGCCGCGCGGCGGGTTTTCTCAGACTTTAAATGAAAAAAGATGCAAATTTTGTCGGATTCTGGAGGGTTTTTCAGCGAAAAATCGAGAAAAAACCGCGCAAAAAAGGAAAATACAAGTCTAGAATCGCGACGAGACTATGAAAATCAATTTTATTAAAAAAAAAAATCGTTTTCCACACTCACCACGACGACTTCCTTGGTAACCGAATAGCTAGCCGACGTAGACGGTCCTCTACCGTCGCTGTTATTATTGTTGTTCTGAATCGGCACGAAATGCGTGTTCTCCTTGATCGGCACACGATTCTCATTGGTGACCAGGCGAACGGTGCCGTTCGGCGTGGCGTTATTATTGTCACGCATTCTGAACAGCTCTTCGGTGCGATCGTGGATTTTGATGGAGCAGTGTTGGAGCTGGACGTCACCGCTGGAGCTGCTACTACCCTCGAGATTCGTCATCGTTCCCTTCTCGTTTTCTAGAACAATTCTTATTGATTTTTTTTTTTCTTCATATTTTTTGGCTAATTTTCGCAAATTTTATCCCTAAAAAATACCATTCGCCTCCTCTTTCCGTAGCGCGTCCAGCAGGTTTTTTATCATTTTTTTTCTTGCTCAGAATAAAAATAGAAGCGTGGCTTTTGCCAAAAAAAATTGGGGGGAGACACGTTTTACGAGGTTGGTGTCCTTGTGTGGGGGGTGTCAGGCGAAAGAGTGTGAGAAGAGAAAGAAAAGCGAGACAGATGCCCTCCTTTGGCGCCGTCGGAGCATGAAATGAGTATAGGGAAAAAGGGGGAGGAGCCAAGAATGATTGGTTTTGCTTTTGGTGGTTAGAGACAAGATTTATACTCAGCGGAAATTAATATCTGCTCTAGACTTGTTTTGGCTTTTTGGCTCCGCGACAACTCAAAACCGTTGAAAATTAGGCTAGTCGAACAATTTTCAGATTTTTCGACACGATTTCAATCGATTTTCTGGAAAATTAGAACAAAATTAAATTTCAAACTTTTTTTTCGAAAAAAAAAATTTGGCCCAAAAATATTTTCGAAAATATTTTTTCAAAAAAAAAAGTTTGAAATTTTATTGTGTTCTAATTTTTCAGAAAATCGATTGAAATCAAGTCGAAAAATTTTGAATTTGAGCCTAATTTCCGACGGTTTCGAGATGTCGCGGAGCGTTTTTCCCCTATTAATTTTTCCCTCTGCCGTACCGAATAGCGACTCGTCACTATCCAAAAGTTGCGATTGATCCGATGTGCTGCTTGATGAAGACGAAGACGACGACGACGAAGACGAAGAAGACGACGAGGATCCGGAGCTGCTTACGATCGAGTTTTTTCTCTTGACGACAAACTCCACCGATGTGCTTCCCTCTTCCTTCTTCTTCTTATTCTTGTCCTCTTTTTCTGTCGATGTTGATGGCTTATCCTCCTTTGGCATTTAGACCCAATGGATCGGCTGCTTATGGACAGTCTTTCTGGAATACTGATCATCCTTAGAAGTGTTCACTGGAGCGCGTTTACTTTTTTCAAAACGAAAGATTATTATTTGTATTAACAAAATCAGAAAAAATACAAAAAAGTCTCACAAATTGCCGACAAAAAAGTAAGGAGCGAGAGTGCAGAGACGGCAGACACGTGTGGGGACAGAAGGGCACTCACACACACCGCCGCTCACACCCAGCAGCGGCATCACCACGCACACGCAGTAGAGACGGCGGCGTGGAAGAAATAGCATGGAATTTGGAGAGAGTGGCAAGAGAAACAGGGGAGACGGCGCGTTCGAAACCGAGAAGGCCAGCAGGGTGAAAGAGGCACCGGGGAGAAGAGGAAGGGATAGGAGGAGAAAACAACTCTCTGTCTGATAGAAGGCGAGAGAAGGCGTAGCACGTGGAGAGGGCTTAGAAAGGACAATGTGTGGAGCTGCTGGTGCAATCAATTCAGGTCATGCACATCCCTTTGAGTCGCTACGCAGCAAAATAGATAGGAGTTTAGGCACATAGGCTCCGCCCATTTTTTTAGTGGGGGAAGCGCGCGGATTTGAAATTATATATTACCGAAACCGTGGGACTTTGGTTCAATTTTTGGGCTTTTTTGACTATCTGGTGACTCAGAATCATAGGGAATTTCAAACTTTTTTTGAAAAAAAAAATTTGTTCGAAAATAATTTTGGGCCAAACTTTTTTTTTAAAAAAAAAGTTTGAAATTTTGTCTTGTTCTAATTTTCCAAAAATTGATTGAAATCGAGGACTATCTGGTGACTCAGAATCGTAGGGGACCACGAATAACGGTTTCGGCACTGGAAAATTCATTTTTTTTTCGAAAAAAAAATAGAAAATTCGAGTATTTTTTTATTCTTGTGGATTCGAGTGATTTTTTCTGAATTTCGCATCATTTTTTCCCACTGGCATCGTTCAGCCCATTCTATTTTAGGCTCCAGAACGTTTCATTTTCGAAACACAACGCCCGTTGACAAACTGTAGCTTTAAAGGCGCATGGCAAAATCTCAATTTTCAATCCGATCGTGGCGGGACCCCGAGCAACAAAATATGCTATGCGTCTTCAAAATTAGAATTTTCTCTCTGAATTTCCGAAAAAGAAATATTTAACGACATTCGTTTAGTTTCAAAATTTTTCAGTATTCTAAACGAACAAAAAAAATTCATTGTTTTACCTGGAAAGCAGAAAGAAATCAGATCAGAGAGAAAAAAAGAGGAAGAAAAGAAGAAAAAAGATGAAACCTAGAATACCAGAAAAAGGGGGCAGCAAAAGAAACGTTTAAAATCAATAATAAATACAAAGATTTTTAGAGGATGCCACGTGACACACAAAAATCGGCTTAGCCAAAAAAAAAGATCGCACATTTTCCTCTGCATATTGTCTGCAGAAACACCGAAATGCACGCCACATTGCGGACTCAAAAAGCGAAGAAAAAAAGAGGGAAAAATAAACAGTAAAACGATACAAAAAACAGAAGAAATTTCATTCAGATTTTCCTTTATTTGGCGGCGTAGACTGGGGAGTTTCGGGTGGCGAAAGCATCGGCGGTGGAATCATCGCTGGGAACCATGGAAGCATTGGATGAAGAAAAAGCGGTTTCGGGCAGAAAAACGATTGAATTCGGGGGCGCGGAATGAACGTGGCCAGGGTCTTCTCCTTATAAGCATTCTCCCGTGAAAACGTCTCCTTTTTCCGCTGCTCCTCTCCATCCGACTCCTCCTTCACCGATCCCATCGAAAGGAGCCGCGCGGCTATCCGAACTTCACGGGCGGCACGTCTCTCCCGGTTCTTCCTCCTCTTCAACTTCTCCACAAATCTCGAATGTTCGGATGCATCTGAATACTCTCCTTCCGATGAGGATTGTGATGACATCTCCGTCATATGAGCCAATTCCTCGGCTTCTAGGTCTCGAAACGGTTCGATTTTCGGTGGCAGCGGTGGGTAGTGCTCCGGAACTCGGTAGCCCAGATCTAAAAGCACCGCGCCGGCAAGGGCATAGGTCAAATCGATATATTGATGAGGTGCCAGGGTTCGAATCATCTCCAGGTAAACATGCGGCGGTGGCAACGGTCGAAAATCGGCGGGTCGGAAGCGATGCTCTCGCTTTTCCAACGCTATTGAGGCAGGGGATTGCGACTGAAACTAGGGGAAGGAATTATTGATTTTTCTTTTTTTTTTCGGCTTTGCGACATTTCGAAACCGTTGAAAATGAGGCTTGAAATTTTCAAATTTTTCGATTCGGTTTTATTCGATTTTCTGGAAAATTAGAACAAAATAAAATTTCAAACTGTTTTTGATAAAAAAATTTTTCGAAAAAATTCCGAGATGTCGCGGTTTCGAAATCTCTCGGAGCCCTTTTTCCTTACCGAATTACTCGACGCCAGCCTCTTGGCCTCCTCGAACGAATTCACTGAAACCGCACAACTCGCCGCTATCATGGCGGATGGTAGCGGAGGCGGTGGAAATGGGGGAAACGCGCCACGCTCCTCCCGATTAAAATCCGTTCGGAACATTATCAACCGGTGATACCACTCTTTATGCGGTTCCATTTCGTTGGGGGTGACTACTGGACGGTAGTCCTCTCCTTCAAAGACTTCTACTAGTTCGGGTTCTTCTGGCGGCTCGTCTAATTCCAGCGGATTACGTGGTTTCAGTTCCAAACGTATTTTCGACCATCTCCAGTTTTTTCTGGAACATTTTTAGTGCAATTTTGTGGTATTTCCTGTCAAATTCTTATTGGAAGCGCCCTTTTTTCTGGAAGAATTTAGGGTGAATTGGGTCGGGAATTGGGTCGAAACAGGCCATTTTTCTAGAATTCGACTCAAAAAAAATTGGAACTGCTTGTTTTGTCTAGAATTCGTTTATGGTTTGTGGGGTTCCGAGTAAAACACCTAAGGTTTAGGCGGTTCCGATGCTATTTTTATGCGATTTTTACGTTTTTTCGCATCCGAACTGCTATTCATTTTCTAGAACTCTACTGAAACTGTGGATAGATTCTAGTCAAAAACAGGATGATATTGACGCTAAAAAACTGATTTTTGAATAATTTTGAACGTTTTTTTTTGCTAAATTAAGAAAATGATGTCGAAAACACATCGGAACCGCTCGTTTTTTCTAAAAAAATTTTGGCCAGGTCGCTGGGTTCCAAGCCGCTAACGACTAGAGTTTGGGCGGTTTCCGATGCAATTTTTTTACACATCTTGTACATTTTCGGAGTTAAAACCGCCTATTTATTTTCTAGGATTCGAATGGAATTTTGGCTGTCTTCTAGTCTGATTTTGTCGCTAGAAAACGCAAAAATAAGCAATTTTCATGCGACTCTGAAGGTTTAACCGTAAAAATTCTCTAAGTCATGTCGGATTCTTCAACGGAGCCGCCTGTTTTACCTAGAACTTCATTCGGTTGGATCTTCCGATTCTGACGCTAAAAATGCAGATTTTGGCGATTCCTAACATGATTTTCATGCGATTTTGTAGGTTTTCCTGCCTAATTTGTTTAAATCAATCGGAAATCTCCATCGGAACCGCCCGTCTTTTCTAGAATCTTCTGGAATTCAATTCGATTGGCTTCCCTGGTTCTGATCCCAAAAAACTCAAGAAAAGGCAGTTCCGACCCTATTTTCCCCTGAATTTCAGCAAAAATTCTTTCCAAATCCCCCTGAAAAGCTGCACTTACATTAAATCTTCATCAGAACTTTGTGGCGACGTCTTTATCGATGAATATCCGGATGTGTTTTCGGTGTCCCTGAAAATTGGAATTTTGGGATTTTCGGGGGATTTCCAAATGTTTTTCAGGTATTTTCAGCTTCCGAATGGGCCACTAGACTAGCCTAATATGACCAAAAGCCAAAATTTTGGGAAAATTAAAAATAAAATCGGATTTTTTGGAAAATGATGCAAAAAATTTTTTTTTCTCAGATTTTTTTCCCCATTTTTCCTCAATTATTCTTCTTCCTTACATGTCAGTTCTGTTAATATCTCCGGTTTTTTTCGTGCTGCTATTGTCTATATCTTGTGTAGTAGGCGTCAATTACTTATTTTTTTAATTGAGACGAATCTGAAAAAAAAACAACAACAATATTTACTTTTCACTACACGTGGTTAATTGACGGTTTGATCTTGTCTCTCACTCCCCCCGAAAAAAAGTGGGTTTGCTCAACAAATATTTGATTCTTGAACAGAAAGTTGTAACTTTGAAACATGACGAACGTTTTTTTTTCTTTTCTAATTTTAATGATGATAAGACACAAAGTCACAAAAAATTAAGTTTTTATTTGCTTTTTTTTTGCAAAAATTGCACCCGAAAAGATCGAAAAACAATGGAAAAGCGAAAAATTTCGAAAATTAAAATAAATTGTTTTTTTTTGTTTTGTCGCGCGGCGAGACGCATGCACTATTTTTACCATGCGCCTTTAAACAAAAACTTCTTACGGTAGCTTTTTTCGTTTTTTTTTAAAATGAAATTTCACAAGTACAAACCATCAAAGAACGGGCGGGATTAAACTCGAAGTTTTACGAAAATTGAATTTTGAAAAAAAATTATTATTTGTCAATAGCAAATAATAACTTACCACAAATGGACTTGACATAGAGTTTGATACCAATTCTCCCCTCCCCCCTCAGGACTACTGTACCCGCCGGTATAAATACACAGGAACTGAGGTGGTGGGAGTGGCAAAGAGCACAAAAACGAAAAGAAAGAGTCATGGTAGTTCGTACTACAAGCAAAAATGAGTTGGCGAGAAAGGGTAAGTCATAGAATTTGTGGTGGCAGGATGTTGAAATCCATTTTTATGATTTTGTTTATTTTTTCGTGAGTTTTTTTTCTGGTTGGTAGTATCACTTTCAATACTGTCTAGGTAACATGTCTACGATAGGCTTTAGAGGTTTGACATTTTTCGAATTTCTTGAAAAAATAATTTTTTCTTAGGCAGCACGTACTGCAAGCAGCATATCTCAGTTCTCTTTGAAGCTATCAAAAAGTTGTCAACTAAAGAAATGTAGATCAAAAAATTTTGAACATTTCACTTGTTAACAACTTTTTGATAGCTTCAAAGACAACTGAGATATGCTGCTCTGAACTTAGTGGTCTTTGATACGGGATTGGCGAACTTAGTACTGTATGTTCCAAGCATATCTCGGTTGTCTTCAGAGCTATCAAAAAGTTGTCAACTAACAAAATGTAGATCAAAAAATTTTAAAAATTTTATTAGTTGAAAACTTTTTGATAGCTTCAAAGACAACCGAGATATACTGCTCCGAACAATGGGACCTCTAATACAGGGCTCTCCTATCCACAACTGTACGCTCAGAGCAGTATATCTCGGTTGTCTTTGAAGTTATCAAAAATTTGTCAACTAACAAAATGTTAATCAAAAAATTTTGAACATTTTACTAGTTGACCATTTTTTGATAGCTCTAAAGACAACTGAGATATACTGATTTGAATCAAGGGGTGTGCCTAAATTTCAGGTCACAAGTTTTATGGCCTAGAAAAATCCTAGGTCCTAGCTCCTAGGCTCCTAGGTCACCATTTCAGTTGTTTTCCGGCCTACCAACATCTTACAGAACCCCTCCGCGAAAAAGAGTCCATCGTGAGTGTCGCCTCCACCTCCACCGCTCCTCCTGGACACCTCCATGCCCTCCCATCCCCCTCCCCCTCCGAAGATCCACTCCTGGAGCATCCTCAATGGATCAGCAACCCCAAAGCCACTCGATTCCTTGTCGGGCTTCTCACAAGTATGTATCTCCTACTCCTCACTATCGTCTCCTGCCTGATCGCCTTGTCATCAGCATGGAACTCGCCGGATCTATGGCTCGCCGAAACGGTAAGGGGTAGCTGAATCCGCAGGAGAAATTAGATCGATAATTTCAGATTTTCTCATTGCTAATGTACCTAATCGCGATTCTGTTCTTTATGTACACATATTTTATGGTGATTTACCCGAAGCCAATTAACATGTTGATTCTCTTTTTGAATAGGAAGACTTCATGGGTCCCAAGGCCAGATGTAAGTTTGAAACGGGGTCAAAGTAGTCTCAAATTCGTTTTTGGTTTTTTTATTCCAGAGATGGCTGATTTCTCCAGCTCTTCACAATGGAGAAGGTGCGGGTACCCTTTACCTAAGGCTAGGAGCACTATGTAAGTTAGCCGGGGGCTTAGGTGTCTCCCAAGGATGTAAAAATGGTGGCCGCGGCTGGATTAGGGGCTCTGGATTTTGTTATTCTGTTGCTAGAAAGTTACAGTGGCCGCGGCCGCCATTTCGTTATCCTTGCTAGTGTAGAAATATCGTCAGAACCTCAATCAATCACGTTTTTCCAGTGTTCGGAACCCTTGGAAGTGTCCTCTGGGGCTGTGAGATCTACCTATGCTTCGCTGGCGAGTGTGTCCATCGTTTAGTGGTGTCTAAGCACATCGCAGCCATAATCTTCACATTTTTGCAAATGCATTTCATCGTCTGCAACTCCAAGATCACATTCAGCCGATCCAACCACCTTGCCAGCTTTGGAATGATGCATTGTGTAGCGGTGAATATTTGGACATGGTTCTCGATGTGTTTGGTGAAGGCGCAAGTAAAACGTCTCAAAAAAGAGAAAAAAGAGTTGGAGCACTACAAGAACTCCACGGCTTCCTATTCCTCCTCCTCTTCATCGTCGGAAGAGGAGGATGCCTATGAACCCGACTCCACCACCATCCTAGAAGGTCTCGTGGAAGCCGTCGTCGAGAAGATGAAGCCTGCAATGTCAGGGATGTCTGCGGGACCCTCCGGCTACAAATCCGCCTACTCAGACTCCCACTACAACGCCACTGCCGTCAACACTTCCATGCTCCGAATGCAGTCCATGGCACGACTCGGCGACTTCTCAAGCTTCCTGCTAACCTGCTTAGTTGAGTACTCCCTGATTGGCGCAGCAGTCTGCTTCATCATTTGGAAGTACATGGGAGCCCCGGGTATCGAGCAGACTGTTGATAAGCGGAAGAAGAAGTTGCGAATGGATTGCCGGAGTACCACTGTGGGATTGTTCGCCGGGATTTTTTTCATGATGGCTGCTTTTGTGACAATCGGAATTTACACAATGTTGTACAACAAGAAGAACACGGACGGCGCGGATAGAGTCATCGGAATCGTCAACCTGATTCTGTTTTGTGTCGCGTTGGTGGCCACGATTTTTGGGTCTTGGAGGTGAGTCTAGTTCCAATTCTGGAAAGTTCTGAGCCAGCCACTTGTAGGGGGATAGGTAAATATTATTATTTATCATGGGGTGTCTGGGGGAAGGTTTAGACATTTGAACTCGGGTTTTGGATTTTGATTTTGACCAAAAAAGGATGAAAGGGGGGTGAGGTTTGAAGTGGTGTCATGCGACTAGGCAAACAGGAGTAAGGCATGAGAGCTAGGGCCTATAGCCTGTACGGGGCCCTTAAGGGGCCAGTAAGACATGAGAGCTAGAGCCTAGAGTCAGTAAGGCCTGACAGCTAGGGCATAGGGCCAGTAAGGTATGACAGCTAGGACCTAGAGCCAGTAAGGCATGACAGCTAGGGCAGCAACAGCCTTAGGACTGAAATCCAAGCCACATAGACCGGATGGATGGGGGGCCTGCTAGCAGTCGGGCTTTACTGCTAGATGTGCAGTGGAGCACGCTTCCTACCTACTAGTCTTCTCGGCGCCCTGGGTCTCTCTCTAGCCCCTGATCTCATCGATTTTCCGGAAAAATTGATCTTACACTTTTGATCTATGCCCGCCAATTTTCATAAACTCCATTTACAATCACGGTCGATTCCCCCCAACTTTTCAATGTCAAAAATACACAAACCATGTAACTTACTATCCCCTTATGAGCAAACATACAAACTCACTCAACCAATTTTTCCAGACAACGCGTCCTTCAATACCGTCTACATGCTCATGGCGAGGTTATCGACGAGATTCTCCTCATCATCGGTGTGGTCGGAGAACTTGTCTATTGTTCCATTGGATTCGACATGATTATCAATGGAAGACGAACCGGGAAAGCTGTCCCGAACCTTGCTATCGCTGTATTCACATTCCGCATTGTTCAAGTTATCACTCAAGCGATGTACATCCTCATAGCGTCTCGGCTTCGATGCTTATCCTCTGCAAATGCCCAAATCCAACCTGGAAAGCAAACTTTGACATTTTTAGTAATAATCAATATAACATTATTTGTCTATCACACATTTGAGGGTATGAAGAACATGTATGGATTCCCAAGTATTATGGAGTTAAAGTACTTCGAACTCCTCAATATTTCCTCCCCATTGGTTGTATTTTATAGATTCCATTCTTCAGCTTGTCTAGCTGAAATATGGAAGCACACTTATTCCACGAAACATAATAACCATCACGGTCATACTGTAAACTCCCCGATTAGTTCGCCGGTTGGTGATGCTCATGTGTAGATGAGCTGATTGATTTTACGAAGTTGTATATGTATCAACGATCTCGAATTTGCTTGTGATAATAAACATTGTAATTTTTTTTGAAAAATTTTTTGTTGGACAATGCTCAGAAGGACTCGGAGCTTGACAACCCGAAGAGACCACAGTTTTTGTCAGCTCGGAGCCCAAGAACCCAGTGCTTGTCAGCTCGAAGCCCAAGAACCCAGTGTTTTTCAGCTCGGAGCACAAGAACCCAGTGCCTGTAAGCTCGGAGCCCAAGGGTCCAGTGCTTGTAGACTCGGAGCCCAAGGATCCAGTACTTATCAGCTCAGAGCCCAAAGACCCAGTGCCTGTCAGCTCGGAGCCCAAGGACCCTGTGCTTGTCAGCTCGGAGCTCCAGAACCCAGTGCCTGTCAGCTCGGAGGCCAAGGGCGCAGTGGTCCGTACCGCCCAAGCAGAGGGCCGAAAAATCACAGTTCCGTCCTAATCAACATCACAGTACAAGAAACACTATCAGAAATAGCTACTCCTCCGATTAATCCAATGTTTGACTACATTGGCCCTTGTACCCCCCCCCCCCCCCTGATGTCAATCTTTGATAAGTGACCATTAAACTTCACCATCATCAAAAAGTGTTGCCCACTCGTTTATGATTTATACTCAACAACCTCCCTGAAACTTATAAAACACGGCACCCCCTTCCCTACAATAATCCTGTTTGTTCACACGCGGCTGTCTCCCTCTCCCCTATATTTACCCCCAGTTCAAATTGTGAATTAGGCACCTTCTTCACACTTTCGAACCAACCTTTGAACTACAAGAAAAGATTTTGTAAACTTGGAAAAATAGAAAAAATAGAGAAGACGAAGTAAACTACGTGTGAAAATTGGCGGGGAGACAGGAATTTCAACATGAGTAAGTGAAATTTTTGGGAGAGGAGAACAAAAAAAGGTGTGGGAGTGCAAAATGTGAGAGCAAAACAACGAATACAAATAGTGGAATGGGGATACATTGTAGTTGCGGGAGGAAGTTGAGAATTGGGGAAGGTCTAGGGGTCTGGAGTAGGGTAGAGAAAGGGTGAGAATGGCAAGGGATCCAGGATTTGGTTGCCTAGGTTTTTGAGGTTTGGACAACTTGCCCAAACATGCTCCAGCAAGTTTTCTAGTTTGCCGATCAGAGTCCTGGGTCCCCTCCTTGAGTTCCAACACCGTGTCTAGGCTCTGAAACCCAGGAATCACCTACCCGTTCCACAAATTTCTGAGACATCAGTGTCGTACTTATTTATTTGCAAGTAAAATGTGCCAACACACCCGTAAATTAGAGACGACATATAACAAACCCCCCATTGATCACATGATCATCGAGGTGTGTAAGTGGGTTCGCGTGAGAGGTATATGCGCATGAGATGCTGGGGAATGTTAGGAACACACGGGTCGGTGTGTGAATGGGTCACGAACTGTGGGAGAGGAAGTTTGGGAAGATGGAAGAAAGACGGTATTTTAGAATGGTGGGAACGTGGAGGATGAAAACAAAGCCTGGAAAAGGAATAGCTTGGGCCCAAGTTTGCAGACGGAGTCGCAGATAGATGCGCAGGCTGCAGCACAGATTGAGACGTAGATCGAGAAGTAGCTGGGAGCAGCCTGAGTCGAGCAAGAGATAACCGAGATGATGCGAGCGAGTGATGAAACGAGC